>CAHIKZ030004970.1:1717500-1817500 GCA_903632075.3 Acanthosepion pharaonis | reverse complement strand
ATTACTCAAGACTAATAATAAATAGATAAAACACTGAAAAACATCAAGTGTCATCATTATGATAAAAGCAATGAGACTGCAAAACATCATAACTAAATGTAGAAAGCTGTTATAAACGAATACAATAACAAAATGAGTGGGAGTTCTATTAAGAGTTGTGCAAAATAATTACATTCGACCTAGCAACCAAATCGTATGAAGATAAATTAGACTCTCATATAAAATAAAATGGTTTTTATATAAATATAAAATATTTTTGTTCTTGAGAATTTACAACAAAAATTTTAATTAGTCATAATAATATTTATCGGTGTTATCATTAATTAATATTTTTGGAATGGTTAGCAAAACACCGAGTAATGGCCAATTAATTTGAACTTTATTAAATAGTAAATAATAAGGATTTCTTCATAGTTGGTTCACATAGTTTAATAATTTTGAAAATGATTGTAAATTTATGAATAATTTTTTTTTCATATTTATTTCTTTACAAATTGGTAAATGTGAATAATTCATTGCATTAGTCTAAATTGTATTAGTTTTAGAATGTTGTAAAAATAAAATTATTATTGTAAATAAAAAATCTAATAAATAAATAGTGTTTAATATTTTTATTGTAAATTCTCAAGAACAAAAAAAGAATGTATAAATTTACCTTCATCATATGTTTAGATTTTATTACAATTCTAATCATTGGTTTTTAAAACAATAAACATTATCGAGGAGTGATGGAAGTTAAAAGAAAAGCGGTGTTAATCGAAAAACTGTCCATTTTTTTAGCAGGCACGAAGATGTAAGAAACTATATGCATTTTCTGTCTATGGTAGAGTACTTATATATCTTCCTGGAATTAGGTTGGCATAAGTGCGTACATCCTAAATGCAGTTGGGATGACCACCTGTTTACATGCTGGAGACAACCACTGATGTCTTGTGAGACGTGAATCTGCACCTTTGTGTCATAAATAGGAAAAGTTGACACACACACACACATACATACATATATATATATATATATATATATATATATATATATATATATATATATATATATATATATATATATATACACAAAACAATGTATATATAGTTTATTTCGAGAATAATATGGTAGACGGCTGAGAACACAGACTAATGTAATAAACAGTTAATTTTTAACTCCTCGGTATTTATCCGAGACCTCCCAGCAAAGTGGTATGTGGCACAAGGCCGGTTTTATTTACGTGGGGCGTTCCGAGCTCGTAGGTTCGAGCAAAAATTGCCCGTAGACCCCGTAGACCCGTAGACACCGGAGGCAGAGAGTCGACAAGCAGAGTTAACTGTTATTGTTAACTGCTCAAAATTTACTCGTGACCTCCTCACAAGGCAGGATGTGGCACAAGGCTTGATTTTTACGCGGGTCGTTCCTGAGCCTGTAGGCCCAGACAAAAAATCCACGTAGACTCCGTATTCTACAACATCACCTGGTGGATATGAGGCCACCTTCCAAAATTAACCTACTGATTCACCTTGTTATTCTGATAGTCAAGTCCGATAGTAAGTGCAAAATGGACTTTGATTTCTTTTAGGGTGATCCGTGTACCTATTAGGGTATGATCCCAGATATTAGGGTTGATGTCTCATTTTGGCAGTCAGTTGGATTCTGATCAAGTGACATTTCCTGGCGTAAATCACATACTACAAATGTATATTTACAGAGATTAAGTCATCAGAGTAAAATTGCTTTACTACGTTAGCCGAATCAAACTAGTTTTCTGTTCAATCAAATACACTCGATGCTTTCGGCAAACTCCTCGGAAAATAATTCCTAGTGGTACAAGTACAACTGAGAAATTTGATTCTGAAAACGTGACTGTAATATGTGTTATATGCCCGTTGAGGCAACGAGGTAAAAACGATGTGTAGGAAAATATCTCACGTTTATACATTATGTAGATACCTCCACAGATTCGGGATACCTAAAGTTTAAAATGAATTTTTAAAAGTGAAAAATTTTTCTTAAAGCTTTTATTTTAGTTTTAATATCTAGCTAATAAATTAAATTTCATATTTCCAATGAGCAAAATACTTGGCTGTATTTCAAAAACTAATTTAAACTTATTGGAAGTAATTTTTGTTTTGAAATTGCTGAAATTGTTGATTTTAGTGCATTTTTTAGCCACCCGTCATCAGAATGTAATTCTCTTTATTAATAAATCTTCCAAAAATAAAATGTACTTTTCTGAAATTTTATTTGAGGAATCTTAGATTATTTTAAGTTTAATTAACCCGATTAGAAACAACTATTAATTATTTTAAGTTTAAAATATCGTAGAAATGTATTTTTAATACGGCGGTAGCTGTTTATTTAAACTGTTGACAAAAGCTTCTATAATTAAATGTCTTAGTTTTATTGCAATATTTTATCTTACGATTCAAAGCAGATTTTCGGTAAATGGTGTTTCTGTTTTTTTTTAAAAAATGATGATTTAAATTCTCCAAGGAGTTCTGCTTTTAATTAATGTAAATATTAAGAGGGTGGAAATTTACTTTCTCTAAATTTCGAAAAAATTAAGTGGTTGGTAACAGATTTAAAAAAAAACTTTTTGCCAAGATTTTCTAAAAAAAAAATAAACAAAAAAAAACATTTTTAAAATAATTGCATTCATTTGTACTTAAATCCTGAATGTTTCATTCAAATCAGACAATTATTTGATTTTTACAAGAATTCCCAAATCAATATGGCTTTACCGCAAAAAAAAGACGCTAAAATTTCCCATACTAATCTTTCGCCTGCCGCTGACACAAGAAAAAAAAACGATTTTAAACCAAAATTTCGAACATGCTAGAAAGGATTAAAAATTCATTAAATAATAAAAATATTTAGGTTTCTTCTTATTAATAAAAACATAAATATTTTAACGATAAAATTTTGTTTTTATCACGTTTGGGACATTCTTTCATCATGGTATTCTTTTTTTTCTGCGAATTAATGGTAATATCTAACATTGTATCAAGAAAGCAAGATAAACTTTATTTTTAAGATACGAAACTATAGTGGCTCGAACAGCAAGAAATTGCATTTATTATTTAGTTTCACCCTAGCTTAATATAGTTCTAACTCTTTGTAGAAACGTCCTCATCACTATCCTCTGTGGACTGGTTTACCCAAATAAATAGTGTTTCCTTATCCTTTTTTTTAACTTAGTTTTAATTTGGCCTCCCACTAATCAGAGACGACGACGAGAAGCAATCTCAGGTGTTATCGTTTCTCTCATTGCTTTATCGTGTAACAAGCAGACGGGACATGATGGTTTGAATGAAAATAGAATCTATTAAATTGTGAGATTAGCAGTTGTAGCAGATTTGAGGAGAAATGTTGCTTATATGGCAATGGTAATATAGGCCGTTTCCTTGCAAAAAAAAAAACATTCAGCATTCATTAATCGAGCAGTCAGTTTTACACGAATTACGCTTTCTTTACTTCCTGGCCATCGGATTAGGATCAAAGTGTAGTGACTGTTTTCTTCTAGAAATTATAATGATATACCGAGTGTAACAGCAAAATTGTCCATCTCACAAAATATTTAATATCTAAAAACCCACTAAATTAATTGAGTTTCTTTTTTCATATTTTTTAATAAGCCGTTTAGCCATCTTGACAGCGCTTATCGTAAGAATCACTGAATAACCCTTTGAGTTATTCAGCCAGAAAGAGAATAGGTTACAATCTCTTTGTGTCAGACCCACTGTCTATGAGCAATGGTGAGAGGAAAAAGATCATTCATGCCTTTAGTAATGGTACCAGTATTCATACTCTGGCTTCCATCATCAAAGTCAATTCAAGAACTATCAATAGAACGGTGAATACGTTTAAAAAGAGGGAACAGTAGAGAGGAAAACTGAATCATGAGGTCACAATAGGAAAAGGGATCATCATTTCAACTTAGAGCTAAAGAGATGTTTGGCCCATGAGAGAGGAGTTTCAGCTATGACAATTCAAAGAGCAACGAAAAATGACTTGAAAATGAAATCGTACATGAAGCCAGTGAGGCGCCTTGTTATTCCAGGACAGAAGGTTAGAAGGTTAGAGAGAGCGAAGATCATCTTAAATAAGTTGGAAAATTATTCTGGAATATATATATATATATATATATATATATATATATATTTGAAGTTTATTTTAATCCTTCGTGAGCTTCCGATCCTTAGCTATGATTAATTAATGATAAACATGTCATTTTTGTTTATGATCGATTTCATCACGATTCTTCTTTTAATCTTGGAAAATAATTATACATTCTTATTGCTGAACGTAGTGTCCAGTAGCGTTATAAAAACATCGGAGAATTCCAGTAAGATAACTTTAATCACTGCGACACCTACATAATTTAAAAAACAAAAAAAACGAACGGATGAATGTTGTATTTTTCTGGTAACTATGCAACCGACAGAACTAAATCATCGGAGTGACTATGAGTGTTAATTATGGAATAAACAAAATGATAGTCGTGTCAATAATAACTGGAGCACTATAAATGTTTGCAAGAATCTCATAGACAGGATTCGGGAATTAGAAATTCGTGGTAGCGTTGAAGCAATTCACATTAGTACTTGTGTCAGGAAGGATGCTGAGGAAGGTGCTGGAGGTGTGAGAAAACTTGCTGTCACTTTACTCCTAAAAATTATCAGGCATTGATATGGCATAAAACTTAGATAATAATAGAAGAAATACTTGAGAGAAAAATAGAAATAGAAAATATATTAATGACAACTAATTAATCGACAAGATCATTTAGATTTCAAGAAGTCAGACGCTCCCCAAAGCGAATCCGGTGGGTAAATTCGTGATTTTCAAGAGTATGAAAGATATTGGACTAAATAGGAAACAAAAGTATTCAAGATTTACATAAATAAAAATGATAGCTGATCACTCGGGGTGTCGTTTCTATGCAGGACGAGAGAACAAGTAGGCGACAATGTCTACCTTCACCTAACTGCTGTCAAAATCTTTGACCTTTTCTTTTTGAATATAATCATTTATATCTAACATTTCTGAAATCTTATATTTTAGAGTCATGTATTAATTAAATCTGGGATTCCCAAAGCGGGTGGAAAGATCCAAGGTGTGGAGAGGAATACAAGGGGTATCAGAGTTAAATATTTTTTTTAATAACATAGATATGAAATTTTTAAGGTATGTATTACAAAGAATAAAATTAACATAAGAATTGACGCCAACGTATGGTTTTATTTTATTTTGTCCCATCTTAAAAGTCCGAACATTTTTTTTTGGGGGGGTGACTTACTGGCATTATCTGAACAGCACATCACACCGCACCAACCAAATTAGTTAGCCGGCATATGCATGGGCCAATACTCTAAGCTTATAGGTATAGCGATATAGCCACGGATGTTCGTCTGCTGAAATGTTTTTCTAATGGCATCTAAGAAAACTGAAATGCATATGTGTGTTTTCGGTGCTAGTTTATGAGCTTTATAGATCAGTAGACAAGAAAATAATAAAATGACGCACCGTATAGCGTCTCTCAAGTTTGATTCTCGTGACTACCTGTAGCTCTGTAAGAGTGGGGGTTAAATAAGGTTAATTTCCCAATCCCCCTTCAATACATTTTAAGTGTTACCATCTTCTGCAGGTAAATTCTCTTCCAATTTTACTCTCGTCTCATCAGGAGTACCTTTGCCGGACTTTCCACTGCGAATTGGGTCTGTGATACGCATATAACTCCCTCTATGGTGTCCGTTATTATCTCAAAACTTGAACCCCAAAAAAGTATATGAACTCGTTGGTATTCCCGCAATTCCCTTTAAAAAAAAAAAACAAAGATACCCCTGAAGGTTGCCCTGAACTGGCCCCTGTTTTATTCAAGCTCTATAATAAATGCATTGCCGTTTCTTGCTTTCTAGGTTTCTGGAAATCTTCCTGTTTTTAAGAACTCTGGTGAATCATTGGATCTTTTGAATTATCGACCTTCTATTTTTCTCCCTCTTCTTCACAAAGTACTAAAGGCTAAAATCAACTACGAATTGGTTAAGCATCTCAACACGTAGGGGTCTGCATTCAGACAAAAAATACATGTTGCCGGTTTTTACTAAAAGAGTGGGTCAAGCTGAAAGGTTAGGGTGTTTCTGGCCAATCATTTTCTTTGATTCAATCATTCCTATGCAAATCACGTAATGAAAGTTGTCTTGAACGGCTTCTCTTCTAGATCTTTTGCGTTAATGTGAGTGTCCCGCAGGGCTCTACACTTGAACCGACGTTATTCCTTGTATCCATCAATAAACTTTTCTGATTTCTTCAGTTCTTGACTCGGTATCTATGTTGACGACAGAACCATCTTAATCGTAAGTCTGATAGATTCGATAAAAATCAAAGCAGCAACCGATCTTGAGCAATAAATTGCTTGTTAATTGCGACGCCTCCAAAACAAATCCTTCTATCAGTATGTCTAATGCTAAGCCCCAAAAGAGCAAATCTCACTTCATCTTCTTAGTCTCATGTTTCGCATTGAAATGAGGGAGGACGATTTTGTTAAATCAAATGTCTGTTTGCCATGTCAATTTTTCTATCCCGAAACTTGAACAGTTATAGGGTCTACCATCCGTCTGTCTATCAGATACTGCTGCCAAAATCTAATCTGGTGCTTCTTCTGTATATCTATCCAACGTTATCAGTCCTGACCTGGCATATCGGTCCAGACCCTTTCTCACAGTCGTAATGTAGCTTCCATGTGCCTTTTCTATACATATTTTTCACGGTATTTATTCTGGTTGTTTTTCTTCTTTGCTACATCAACGTCACGAATTTAAGCGCAGTACTAGATTGTCAGTTAGGTCTCATAATTCCACTGTTGAAGTTTCTAGTTATAAACGTAAGTTATATGTTAATAGTTTATTTTCCAATACTTCTCGCTTGTGGAGTTCTCTTCAGAATTTCCACTTTCCTGTCAACTACTTCAACAATGTAAATGCAACTTTAATCATCATCTTTTCTCTCCTTGGAAACGGTTCTTTCATTTTCCTCTCTGTTTCTTTAACTCTTAGAGAAAAGAAAAAGTGACTCCATCTAAGTGTGTGAGGGAAGCGCTTGAAAAGTAGCCTAGGAACCAAGGGGAGGCCGCTAGAAAAAATTTGAATCACTCAATTATATAATAACAATCTCGAACGTAGTAAGGATTAATAAAAATGTAAGAAGAATCTCCCAAAGAATACTTTTTATGTTATTATTAAACTGTTTCATCTTTCATTATGGTTAATTACGTAACATCTTTTGGGTACTCCAATAATATAGCTTTATACCAGACTAAATTCAGATTAATAGATATCTTCTAAGTCTGCTGAAAACAATGTTAATCTAGTTTAACAAGTTTGATACCCACAAAAGCACCATTATTATGGCTTTGTGCTTGACTAAACCATCCTTAATATATTCGTAGGACACTTCCGGTAACTCATTTATTGACCAATGTTAATTTTCGGTGGTTGCTCCACTAATGCTGCCTTGTGTCAGACTAGTGAATATCTTCTTAATGTGTCTTTCGAAAACGATGTCAAGGAAAACTAGTTGTAGAAACCTTAGCTTGAGTCACTGTTCATCGATTGTGATATTCGTCTATCCTTGTGTCAGACTAGGAAAAGTTTACGAATGTTTCTTGTATTTCCATTAACTTTTCAAAAGAATCTATTTTAAGCACAAGAAAAAATACGTATGTCAAAGTTTTCCGAATTTTATAGATTAAAACAACGACTGAATATCGTCAAGAAAGGAAACCTTTCATAGACTGCCATATTTCTTCTTCTTAGCATAAATCGTTGCTGCGAAGGCTTTGAATTAAGAATTCCAGTTTAGAGGATTGTCGAGGGCGTTCGTTCGGACCAACGTTGGCCTTTCGAAAATAGAATTGACAAGCAAATTAGAATCAGAATAACAGCGGTTGAACTGCTAGAAACAGTTTTAATAATTTAAGGCTAGTTTATCTTGTCGAATGGGCTGGAAAAAAATAATAATCTCTGATGAAATTTGAGGATGTACTCCCTTTGTTTCTTGCTTTCTGTCACAACTTTTCAACGGGATATGGTCTTGTGGCTAAAGTGGTTGGATGGTTTGGCACTTAGCCCTGATACAGTAGCTATCAAGATTACGCAACCAATAATCAATATCGAAGCGAATTAGAACCTTATTTTGTGTTAGATACTTCAGTCTATTCCACACGTAACTATGTCGGTTGTTCTGAAAGTAATCCTTCTGAAAATATTAAACAAAACGTGATGCTTCACGAGATATACGTTAGGCAAATGGAATGTCGTTCTACTGAGTTTATCTGGGACTAAATGTAAAGAAAATGAAAACAAAATCGACGTTTTTACTTAGAATCAGAAAGCGCCAGTCAAAATTTCTAGGACACATAATGAAGAAAAGAGTGTTCGGAGAATTCAAAACTCACAAGACATATTAAAAGCAAGGGGGATATAGGAAAGCAGTGTGATACTGTAGTTTAAATAAGTCTGTATTGCTACGACGTCACTTGTACAAATCAAGATACTGCTGGTTCAATTCGCCGTTCTTGCTTTCTGAACACGTCACAACGTATATCCGTCTTTTCTTCTTTCGTCTTCACTGCTTCATCTCTCTTTTATCAGGCCAACACTGCGGTCGACCAACCAATCAGCGTTCTTCGCTTTTATTCTCAGTCACCCAGGCAAATAGCCTCCTCCAGTTCGACCAATCAGGACACGACTTGCTATTGACGGAAGCATGCCAAACTCTACAAAACCCCTCGTTACCGCATATACTGCTAGATGGGAGAGTAATGTCATTTTCACGGGGCAAACTTGCACATGTCACGTGCCGCCCGTTAAGTTAAGACCCTTATTTTCCTATGCACCAGATGCAAGCCACTCTGGATCACTTGCTTCTACGGGACTGTTCACCACAGACACATCTAACAAGCTTGAGTAAATGGATGGCAAAAAAAGTACTTGGAATGATGGTGAAAAGACAAACCCTAAAAAGAACAGGAAGTTGTGGACGGCCATGGTACACCACACCCTAAAAGGACACGTCACATAGAAAATGATTGCGTCATCGTAATGCTGCCTGACATGAATATTTTATATTTTTCTGGTGTTGACTCTGGATACGAAACCAAAACAGGGAACATCCATTGAGCTGCACTTCTGTTGTCATGTAGAAAATTAATTTATAAAGTCTGATTTTTAACTGTTCTTAAACACCAAACAATGGTATCAGTAGGTTTTGATCTTAAAATACATCATTTTCAGAAATAATGACAATTTCATGTTTAAATAAAATTATCTCTTTCAGTTTGAGAAGAGATACAAGCGTTATCCTAGAAATCTTACTTGTCATTTTCTTTAAAACTATCCATTAAACTAAAAGAGTAATTCTTGCTGCAGAAGTCAGAAAGTTTCTGTTTTATCAGAACAACAATGGATATTAAGCAGAAGAAACACGGGCAACTCGTTTGATTTCTTGTCGGCATCCACAGAATGCTCAGAAAAGAAAATGAAAAGGGGGGAAAAAAAGAAATCAAAATTCTTCCTGGCAACCGTCCTGGGTATGACGATAGACTACATCAGCGTCCTGGGTATGACGATAAACTACATCCGCGTCCTGGGTAAGACGATAAACTACGTCCAACAGCAAGGCTTTTAGGAGCGTGGAACCACCTCTTAATTGCTTGTGTTACCATTTTTAGCATAAGATCCAGTAACGTGACCACAATTACGGACAATGTTTGCGTTCACTTTCGCATAAATACCCCCTTTGGAAAAGGCACGTCACTTCTCTCGTCTATGGGGTCACAAATAGCAGAGCGTAGAATGGGATTTCTGAGTGAAGGAAATCTTAATTCCAAACCATGGAGAAGCAATGAGAAAACTTCTCTCCTGTTTTTTTCCAAGAACTCATAGCAATTTATAGAATCTTATAAAAGTGAACTGAAAACAGCCCTCATCACAAACGTTCCGAAGTAACAAGACATTATTCTTAAATATATTGAACGAAATATCAATTAAAATATTAGGTGTAGACAAAATATCTCAACGCTTTCTGCTTTGAAAAAAAGAGTAGAAATAGTAATAGAAAACTGATTTTTCTTTTTAATAAACTTTAATTTTCTGTCTCCTTTCAATAGGTGGGCGATAATGGCTTAGCCCTTAGAAACGTTTGCCCCTTTGCCAAGCCTCCTGTTTCCCCCGTTCCGCTTACAGCTGATAGTCCTTTCTTTACACTTTCCTTTAAAACCTTGTCTAAGGTGTCCTATAGTTTTCTTTCTGTGTCTGCTATCATCACAGTGTCTCTTATATGTTTAAGATTACGTACACAGATAATAAATCCTGGTAAGGTCTCCAGCACCCGTAAGATAGTGTCGATGAAGCGGTTGAATAAATCCGATGAAAAAATACATCCTTGTCTTCCCCCTTTTCTATTTTGTGTAGCTGTCAATACATTTTCTATACGTATGAAGGAAGTTTATACCCAGTGTAAGTTCTGGATTATTATAACACCTTTTTCTAATAATAATAAAAATGTTAAAATCTCTTGCATCGTCACAATATATTACCATTTTTAAAGGAACGGTAAAAATGCAGATCTTTAAACTTTTCATTGATTATGTATTCGCAGTAAACACTAACGGAAGAACAACGTGACAAAGGAATTCTTTGCATTAGTTGAAACGACTGGTTTCAGATTAAATACAATGTGTCACTTTTGTATCTGTCTAGTGTGAATTTGATGTGGAACGAATATTATTTTGACAGAACTCACGATATTGAATTGCAGATTTACATAAGTCAACCGATTGTGCTTTGCATTGTTTACGAATTGAATACAAGAGACGAGAAAAGGCTTTGTTCGCGTGGAAATATCAGTCGTCTAATTTATTTCCAATGTTTGTGACCAGACTGAAATTATCCGACTCTCATGACAGGTAGTCTAAAGTTTTAAGACGATGCAATATAGCAAAAACGTATACCTGAAGCAGAGTTTTGTAATATAATATATTATTATTCTAATTAAGCCTCTCTAGATAACTATGAATGGCTCACAATCCAAAAATTTCAAATCGATAGAACAGTATTTTAACCAAGGAAAAATTGCAGCCATATGTATTATGATTCATATATATAAACATCGCCTGAGGATACAGAAAGGATGAAACCAAGGTAGCGCAATTGGTTCATCTCCTATTTTTTTATTTTTATATATATATATATATATATATATATATATATATATATATATATATATATATATATATATATCACATTATTAATTATATTAATAATATACTTACTTAAGTAAATGCTCTGTTCTTAAAATTCAACTGTATAAATTACATTTACCAACCTAAATGTTTGAGACATTTCATAAAAGAATATGCGTTATCCGGTATTAACCGAACCTGCATCCTATAAGGAATCAGCCTTAAGCCCGGCGTGCTACGACCGTTCAACCATAGAGAACTTCCGGTTACACAAAGCTGGAATGAATGCTTTTAAAACCAGATTTCCTCGGATCTTTCTCGATCTATCTGCTCTGATCTCGTATCCTGGCGTAAACAATGACAGTATATCATAGGAAACAGATTAAATCCGGCAAATATTTAATATATTTTCTGTTTATACGTTATTTTATGGATAGACTTATTTACGTAAATCCTCTATTCTTTAATTAAAAAGTATAAATTACATTTACCGGCCTGAATGTTTGAAAAATTTCGTAGAAATAATGAGTTCTCCGGCAGGAATCGAGCCTGCATCCTATGAGGAACCACCATTAATCATTAATCCCGGTAAGAATCGTGTATCTATAAAACATAGGGTATAAACAGAATATATATATATATATATATATATATATATATATATATATATATATATATATATATATATATATATATATATATATATATATATATATATATTCATTTCATTTCGATCGAGCACTATTCAGTAAAATATAATTCCAAAACAGTAGCCGTCAGCGCTATTAACGAACCCCTCTTTACTCTGGCTGCTGGTGTTTATATACATTTGTATATAATACACTAGAATTTCCCTTTCTCGGACGTGAGCCGATAGCTTGGCGGTAGGATCTGCAACTGATGCCAAACCGGTCGGGTTTCGATTCTGGTTTGAAGCAGTCGGATGTCTGGGCACACTGATGAGCTGTGATACAGCGAAACAGACTTGTATATGGATAACTGCATATAATCAGGCCATATGTATATATATATATATATATATACATATATATATATATATATATGACATGAAACAGTACGTACGCAATGGTGCGTATCCGCCTTATATACAAGAAAAATATATATTTATGTGTTAAAGTACTCAATATCAGGGATAAAGCGTATGTAAATATTAATGTAACACCCAGTGCCAATAGTCAGTTTCATGCTTATACTCATATATATATATATATATATATATATTGTTAAATGTAACTGACAGCTAATGTCTTTTACGTTTGATCATGAGCCGTCTTAAGCATCGTATAGTCAATTTGGTTCCACAAGAAAATAAAGAGAAAATCTGTGTAACATTTGGATATATTTTATTATGCTGTTCCTCGATCTAAACTTTCTCGTGAAACTAAAATGATCTGCTGCCCCAATACACTATATATATATATATATATATATATATATATATATATATATATATATATATATATATAATATATTTCCGTTTAGTAACGAAACTAGCTGCGTACTCTAACCGAAGTCAGAAATTCTGGATGACGATTTTTCATGATCTTTGGAAGATTTATGCATCAACTGCTCAAAATCACATGGACTTGTGGCAGGCGCTTGCTAGATAAAATTGGTAACATTTTGCAGGATGTTGATTCCTTATTTATTTTAAAAGAAGTTTAGGACTATCAGGAGGGCGTGGTGACTTCGTTCCTAACTGAGGTCTCACTGGAAAATAACCTTCTGACTAGTTGACTTATTCCAATAACGAGCTATGATTTTTATTATCATAACTTGGAAGAAAATGACAAAATTTATTGTGCTTCTTCAGTACTTTTTTCTAGGTGTTTATTTCGCTTTTTTTAATTTTTGGAAAAGTTTTTTTTTTCTTGAATATTTAATTTATTTTAAGAATCAAGTGTTTCTTTACCATTTGAGACATTTTTAATGCTTTCTGTGCCTCCCTTCTGAGACCAATACTCAATTCCTCTTTCCTTTTAGTATCGTTACGTCTGATTTATCTCTCTTGTCTTTTTCGACTTTCTTTACTTTTCGTTCTTGTTTTCTCTTTTCTGTTTTTTTTTTCTGTTATTTCTTTGTTTTTCTTTTTTTTAATGTCCAGCTTTTTTCTTCGTCGTCATTCTTTATCTTTCTTTCCTTTTTCTTCCTTTTCTCTTTATTGATTTCTTTTTCTTTCTTCCATTTGTCTTTCTTTTTCAGTTTCTCTGTTTTCTTTTACTCTTTCTTTCTTTTTCCTTTCCTTTCTTTTTCTTTGTTTTCCTTTATCTCTTTTTTCTCGATTTTCTTTCTCTCTATCTCTCCCTTTTACTTTTTCTTCATTTCTTTTTCCTCCCTCTCCATTTTTCTATTCTTTTCTTTCTGTTCTTTTTCTCCTTCTCTCGTCCTATTATATATTCTCTTGCTTTCTTTATCACCCGCCTTTTTTTTTTTCTCCAATCCTTCTCTCTGTATATTATCTTTTCTCTCATTTTGGGTTGACTAAGCATATTCTTTTTCATACCTTCTCCTCTCTCACTCTATCTCTCCTTCGCTATATCTACCCCTCTTCTTTTTGTCTTTAGCTTCTTGTGAAACTATATCCACTATATGAAGCTTACAATGGCACATGATCAAACGTAAAAAGATATTCGCTGTCTGTTACATTTAAAACACACATACATATATATAAATGTGTGTGTGGGTATAAACTATGCTATTATTTACATTTGCCTTCCCTCTGCCTGACTTTTCTCTCCCTATATCTCTCCTTCTCTCTTATCTATCCCCTCTATCTCTCCTTCTTTCTTCCCTTCTCTCTTCTTTTCTTCTCTCCATCTGCCTTTCCGTCTCCTCCCCTTCTCTTCATCTGCACTTCCTTCACTATTTCACCTAATTCTCTCTCCCACCCTCCATCTCTCCCCCTCTCTCTCTCTCTCTCTCCTATGTTTGCCCCATTATGTAGATCCTTCTTGTTATTATCTCTGTATAAGAAACTAGAAACCATTTCAATTTCATAAAATCCAAAATATCTAAGACCTTTATCAGACTGAATCAACAACTTTACAATTCAATTTTCTAACGTCTCATTGTTTTCTACGAATGGTCTACAAACGTAGGAATGGACATTTGACCACCGTTGCCAGCATCGAAACACCATCAACGCGTCGCGTCCAATGAGACGCAATCTGACGTCCAATGACACCCCATCTGACGTCCAGTGACACCCAATCTGACATCCAGTGACACCCAATCTGACGTCCAATGAGACGCAATCTGACGTCCAGTGACACCCAATCTGACATCCAGTGACAACCAATCTGACGTCCAATGACACGCAATCTGACGTCCAATGACACCCAATCTGACGTCCAATGACACGCAATCTGACGTCCAGTGACACCCAATCTGACGTCCAATGACACCCAATCTGACGTCCAATGACACGCAATCTGACGTCCAGTGACACCCAATCTGACATCCAGTGACAACCAATCTGACGTCCAATGACACGCAATCTGACGTCCAATGACACCCAATCTGACGTCCAATGACACGCAATCTGACGTCCAATGACACGCAATCTGACGTCCAGTGACACCCAATCTGACATCCAGTGACAACCAATCTGACGTCCAATGACACGCAATCTGACGTCCAATGACACCCAATCTGACGTCCAATGACACGCAATCTGACGTCCAGTGACACCCAATCTGACATCCAGTGACAACCAATCTGACGTCTAATAGACACGCAATCTCACTTCTCTTGAAATTCTCTAACTGAACAGAAATTCATGAATGAGTCACCGAGGTGACACATCTGCATAAACTGATATCTTTCAACACATTTCAACAATTTCATTGCAGCATGTGTCTCTGTCTAAAACTCACACACAGATAGTGCATTGGTATGGGTGAAACTATGTTACAAGATTTCCGAAAACTTTTAAAATGTTACCACAATACCCATACCCTTTAGGATTCACAATGTACCCAGGTGGAAAATTGCGTCGTCTTTCAGAATGTTGAAATTTTGTCTTCCTTAATTATACCATATTTTGGAAATTTCCTACTAAATTACCAACCACCTTCATAGTCTTGACTATTTTCTACCTTTTAATTATTTTTTTTTTTTTTTCAGATTTAAAAAAAGTCCTTCTGTATTTTTATTTACACAATGTTTTACTCATTTCGCGTAAATTATCTTTGTAACTGTCGAAAAGAGATGGACTCGAATTAAAACTAATCAACTTTCTCAACAATCATTTCGGCAGACATTCTACTACTTAATAGTTTGAACACATTACAGATTTTTTTGTTTTATTTACATTATTCGGACTTTTATCTTCATTGCCATATTCACAACGTTTCTGTCGTTGTACGTTCTACCCTTCTTCAGATGATTGGAATTTCGAACCGAAGCCTTTATTTCGTCCATCGTACTATGCCTCTTTCGGCTGTCTCAGTTACTTCCCTTTAACTCAACCCTCCAAGTTTTGGGGTTCAGCCTGGAATTGAACTTACAACTCATTGAATCTAGTCAGTGGATCTAATCAACGTCTTATTTATGTCTTTATCCTTGAGGATCTATGTATGAATTACATAAACCTAATATCTCAGCATCTTTTTATACCAATGCTCATATTGCAATTTTTCCATTAGTCTGAAGATTGCGTTTACGCTCGGCGTCCACTTTTATTTACATACACTCTGTATCCGATATTGAGGCCTTTTTCTCCCATAAATATAACATCCCTTAGAAATGTATTTTAATCATATAGTTAGGACGAATGGTTAGAATATTCGTTCTATTGTCGATTTGTCAGGAAGGTGAGCTTAGGAGTCGTGCTAAATAATTTTTTCTCACCATAATCTATCTTATATATTTGTAAGTCTACCATTCGCCCTTGATTTGAATATTGGTGCCACATCTGGTCTAGCGCTCCTGCTATATCTTTCGAGATTCTTGATAAACGAAAAGTCATAATTCAAACTCTGGCAAAAAGTAAAATGTGGCGGTAATATCAATATATATATATATATATATATATATATATATATATATGATTATTTATTTAAAAATATGATTCCATCGCTACATAAGAGTTCTTATGTTTCAAAATAAGAGCCGAAAAAACCAATGACATCCTATCTTTTGTATATAAACACGAGCAAAAATATACATCTTACAATGCCTTGATAAAGTCCCTGGCCACATATGGAGAGAAAAGGGAGATCACCGCTCTCTGTGGGATCAAGTTGAGATCATAGACAAAGAACATCATTGGAAAATTCGTAAACTTAAGGAATCAGCACATATGCCAGGCCACAAAAATCTCCTGAGCCGACAAAGCATAGAAATGAATACAATATGGGAACCAGTGATAAGGAGTGCCAGAGAAAAACGATAATAACAACAAAAATTGCAATATGAGCTCTGATAAAAACACGCAATGATAACAGCAAAAAATTGCAATATGAGCACTAGTAATATTGTTGCCGAAGACATCAGTTTTATAATACCCAGAAATTCATACACAGATGTCCTCAAGTCTACATCTCACAGTAGATAAAAGCGTTAGTTAGATCCAGTGACAGGACCCAAAGAGTGTGAGTTCAATACCCGGTTAAGGCAGTGGAGAACTTGGAGCGGGAAATTAACCGAAGCGATTCGTGATCCGAGGAACTTTCAGTATCTGTCTATATTTCTGAGATGAGTTATGTACACTATTTTATATTGTATTTTTGACTATTGTCCACATCTTTGTCGCCATATCTATGACAACGTTTCGGCCGTTGTACTCTCCGGCCTTCTTCGGGTGGCTGGAATATCGAACTGAACCCTTTATTTCGCTCACTCGGGTAGACTCTTCTAGTTCCACGTGCCATGTTTAATGGATGTCAGTTATCTCCTGTTAATTCCACTCTCCAAGTTCTCCACTAACTTAACCGGGTATTGAACTCACACTCTTTGGTCCTGTCACTGAAGCTAACTAACGCCTTCATCCACTGTGCCATGTGTCCTTGACAGATAATGTTCGAACGCACTTATAATTGTCTACATGAATAGCTTGTTAACCATAGCTGTACAGGGTGTTTCGTAAGTTTAGACTAGTCTGGCATAAGATCAAAATAATACAACTAGCAAAGAATCGTGTAACAGTGACAAAGTTGATAACGATTATTTTTTACGCCTTTATCAGCATATTCCAAGTTATTTAAAGCAAGAAAATATTTCTACATTGTAAGAATGTTCGGAATAATTATGATTTCTTGATACCAATCCTACAAATTAACCCTTACCTGTGGGAGGGGTGAGATGTTGATTCCTACATTTCCTAGGAGGGTATTTGCATGTAAGTGAATATAAGGAATCCGAGTGGAATTGGAACTCGGTTCTCAGACTTCCAATTCCGAACCTTTATCTATTACACCACCCGAACATCTCCAAGTCTTCTCTGGAATAATAACTTAAGAATTTCAGCGACCAATACGCCATTACATTATTAATTGCTTAAATGTCTAATTTTGAAAATTTTTGGTAAGCATATCTTCTTCTTAATATGCAAAGCACGTCCTGATATTCGAACCCACCATGCTATCACTGTTTTATGTTACTAACCTGCCGACAATTGCTCTAAGACAGGTGTGTTATTCGTAGAGCGTATTTGTGAAACAAAAACAAATCATATAGCTTTGAAGTGAAAGAGGTAAGAGTGCTTCAAAAGCCTTTGGAGGCGGGAAAATAAAAAATAAAATGGCGACTATCTAACCGTCAGTGGTCTTCCGATAACATTTGGCAATGAAGAAAGGTTAACAAAACTCAAATTCGTAGAAATAAAAATAAATTAACAGCACTGAAATGAAATTAGATGAAGGCTATATCTACTAATTTTATGTACTTGAAAGGATTCAGTCAACATTTTGCATGATAATCATCTGCATTTTTTTATGGTTGGTTTTTCGTTTCAGATGATTGTTTGTTTTACTTAAAATTCTCCCGACCCTGTCACTTTCTACGGTCATTTGATAACTGTTTGTTCTTTGAAAACAAGCCAGCAACAGCTCAAAACATTTTTTCTGGGATTTGCTAAATGCTCTTCTAATATTAACATTTACGTCTACGTGGTATAAATTATACATACTAAATTTCGTCTTTGGAACGACAGTAAATCACTAAGCAAAAATGTATGCAAGAACTGAAGCAATCGTTTAAGAGCTGCAAATAACTTCACACAAAACGCAAGTGATAATGACACGATCACCTTGCTTGACGAAAGCAATTTATCAGGAGTCGATTTTTTGGAAAGCTATTCGGGTTTGTAATCTAAGAAATGAATCAAATAACGAAGGACAGGGTGTGGAGATTACGCCGAAGAGAAAGAAAAAAACTGTTAGCCTTTCATGTGGAACATCAGAGCAATGTTTTGTGATATCCAGTTGTGGTCCAAAGATCTTAAAGGAATTAAAGGATTTATTATTATAGTGTGAATGAATCTTTTTCTCTCGCTTTCTTAGTGTGAATATATATATATATATATATATATATATATATATATAGTGAGGTGAGTGTGTTTGTGTGTTTATGTAGGGGTTGCGCGCGACAGTGTTTATGTATTTCTAACGAATTTATGGATTTATTTTTAATCCGCCATTTTATTACTTCAAACGTTATATATATATATATATATATATACATATATATATATATATATATTAAGGCTGAAACACTAATATTCCATGGTTATAATTTATTACTTTGCAATCGTAATCACGATCTAATTTCAGTTCTACCTGGATTCTATCCTCTTGGGAATTTATTTATATATATATATATATATATATATATATATATATATATATATATATACGCTAGTTTCATTAAATACGACTGACAAGGGACTGTGGTTAAGTTTTTATTGAATTTTTTCTGTGATCTTATAATTTTTATCCAAATATTTTGTATGTCCGAGTGCATCGGCTATACTTTTAGCTATTATCAAGAATGATTTTATTTTTACTTTTTACTGAATGAACGAATTGCTTTTACGTATGAGTTATATGAATGTCCTTTTTTCCAAACACGTTCAGCACACTGTGGCCGTGTTCATAGTTGATATTATTGAAGATAGATAGATAGATTAAAGAAAAAAAATGTTCGTGGAATCGACTGATGACTTGCCAACAGTCCGAACATCCTAATCAAGATAAAATCCCAAACAAGGACACCAATAAAGAAAATAAAATTGTCTAAAGGCAAACACTTATCTACTTAGTAAAGTGGTCAATGCCCAGATTACCGACACAGAGCAACAAAAAAAAAAACGCTTCACAACGTTAACCCCTATCAAAGGATGGACCGAGTCGTAACTCAAGTTTCACGGTCCCGTGATCTCGGGCTGTACACTCGAGAATTGTGAGGAACGTATTTTCTTTACGAATACGCAGGCCGATAAATGTAATCCACACAGTTTAATAAATAAAAATGTGGCTTCTATTTCAAAGACGGTGTATCCACTATATATATATATATATATATATATATATATATATATATATATATATATATATATATATATATATAAGGTGCGATGGATACATTGTCGTTGTTGAGCCGAACACATTGGTGCATTCTAAACACCGCGTACATTTCTTTAACGTATTCAATGAATAGAAAAACACATTTTCTGGGTCAATGATAGAAACCATTTTGTTGCGTGATGTCAGACAGTTGGCTAGAAAACGAAGAATTTATAAAAGACTGAAACGAATGAATATTCAAATTGAACTGGCATTTTTTTTTTTCAGAGAAAAAAAAATACAAAGTTTCTAAAAGAACTTACACACAGACATGCATAAAGCACATACGCGCGCACGCACACACACACACACTTATATATATATATAATGATGTATCGAAAAGTACGCAGAAAACAGTTGAAGAATTCCGTTCTTTTAAATCGATATCTTCGTCTGACCCAATCGGGTGTTTAACAATAAAATCGACCTGCCTCCATTTATTTGAATGATAAGTATACTTCCATTATTTTATAATGAAAAAAAATGCATAGCCAATAGGTACAAAATTCTCTTCTCATTTACCAATCGAAAATTCTCAGTTAATGCTTTTTTAAACGAACGCTAAAACGTATCCGAACAGATGAATATTAAGTCTTTGATTTATTGTTTGTTTGTTTTGCCAATAGCTTCAATGTTTTATTCCATTGACCCATTCTTGAAATATTCTTACCATTTATTTTTATCACATGCAAAGACTTATAGAGTGTAAACGGCTCTGTTATATTGTCTCGGTTTCTTTCTTGCCGATTCATCTTTGTTACTCAGCCGATATTTTTGCTCTTCTAAGTGTCGATATCCAACAAGCGAATTTACTTTTGATTTTCAAAAGGAAAGCTGTCATAAGGGAAACTCGATTTGGTTAATTTTTGGTGGAATCAATTAAGTATAATCATTAAACAAAAAGCCATAGTTCTAAAATAAAACCTTACTCTTTGATATATTTCCAATAAACAGTCGTTTCTATAGAGGTTTACTATTAGACAATTACACGTGTTATATTTTGTTGTATTTTTGAAGCATGAGTTTAATACTTTTGTAATTTTTGCTCCTCATAACAAAAGGAGTTTACTTTTTTTTTTTTTTGTTGAATTTATATTTAACAGTAACGATTATGATTTGTAACAGTTCAGTGTGTGACAATCACTTCTGTTTTATTATTTAATTTTCGGTCGACAAATAATATTTATGTGCTGGGAAAAAATAATTTCAAGGAAAAACTTTTTCACAAAAGTATATATTCGAATTCTCGTAGAATTTTCATTATTGAAAACCCACCAGGAACAAATCTGTTTTTTTTTTGGGGGGGGGGTTGCTTTGAGTCTAATAGATAGAAAAATAAGCCATTTTGATGTAATAAAACTAAAAGAAAAAACAGTTTTTATAGTTCTAATTTTGTAGATTTCAATTTAACAAAATTACTTTCTGAAAAGCAAAAATAAACACAAAATATTTTATACTGTTCGTTATATATATATATATAAAGATTTTTGGTGGTACAAAATTTTGTCACTGCCATGAAAAGACAAAATATAGTTTTATTATTACCACTCATGATAATAAAAAGTAAAAATGAAAAACGGGCTAGCTAACCGGTTTCATACCTCGCTCAACAGAGCTAAATCGTGGTAAATAGAGTAAATTATATAATAAAAAAGAACAATGGCTGTTGTTTTAATAATAATTGCCTTAAAGAACATTCACTGCGTAAATACACAAAAAGTGTTATATATATATATATATATATATATATATATATATATAAACAGAGGTTTCATCGCCTTTTGAAACAAATGACTAACGTTTATTTGCCTAACGGGCTGAGCATAGGATTCTACTCAGTTACGGATATCCACTAAAATTAAATTCCATCAATATATATATATATATATTTTGCCAATAAAAATATATTTAAACAAACTGGTATCTGGGGAAAAAATTCAATTAAATTCCATCAATATATATATATATATATTGATGGAATTTAATTTTAGTGGATATCCGTAACTGAGTAGAATCCTATGCTCAGCCCGTTAGGCAAAATAAACGTTAGTCATTTGTTTCCAAAAAGGCGATGAAACCTCTGCGCCTATATATATATATATATATATGTATGTGTGTGTATAAAAATTAAGATAGAGTATGTCTGTAAAAGGACAATATGAATAAAGACAAAAGGAAAACTTATCTTAGCCGATACGCTTGATCCTCTGAGGCTAAGACAAGTTTTCCTGTTGTCTTCTTTATTCATATTATCCTTTTACAGATATATTCTATATATATATATATATATATATATATATATATATAATGTTTATTTTATTAACTATACTCGACTGGTAAAAAAACGGATAGTAAAATTTGCCAATAAAAATATATTTATACAAACTGGTATCTGGGGAAAAAAATTCAAAAAAGATAAAACAAAAATATCACAGTTTCTCTAAAAAAAAATCGCCCAGCACACTACAATGCCTAGGCAAAAGAAAAAAAACAATCAAGTAAATTTTTAAAAGACGTAAAGTGCTCAATACGCTAAGTATACCAAAGTATAAAAAATCCTAATGAACCAGAAACTACCTACCATTGTTTCACCCAACGAATCTTCAGAGCGAAATGGCCAGTTCGCCCTGTAGATCCGTTAAGTAGGATTTTTATATATATATATATATATATATATATATATATATATTTTCTCACCGCTAACACGACGCCATTTTCAGGTGCTGAGTATTGACTAACCGTTACACAATTTTGAATTATAATGTATCTGGTTATCACAATGTTGGCGTAGTTATATATTATACTGGGATTACAGTTTTGTTTTTTGTTTTGTTTTGTTTTTTTTTTTTGTTTTGTTTTTTTTTTATTTGAAAATTATATTTGGCAATTAAAATAAGGGGGATTTATATATGTATGTAAAAAAAATTAAAAAGTTATATATTTGATTGGGGAATATTCATATTTCAATTTTAAAAAAATGTATAATTGAAGAGAGATTACGTGTTCTGATTAAAATATGGATACATTTATTTAATAGTGATATATTTAAAAAAAAAAAAAAAGAACGTAAAAGAGATTAAAAATAATTGAAAAATTAAATTAAAATTAATTTAGGTTATATTAAAACCTTCCTTTCGTTTAGAGAGGGAAATTTGGTTTAATTTAACATACTGGCTTTCAAACACACTCCAACGTCAATAGTCTAAATATGTCCTGCTGACAACTACGAAAACTCACGCGCAAAATATTTAAACATTTAAATTGAAGCAACCATTTTTCCTTTTATGCTGCTAATTGTTCGTGACCGTGTTGTTGAGTTAAAATGGACGCCACTTTAACACCATAAATAGCACATTTTTCGTTAAGAACAAAAATTGTAAAATAACCCTTTCTTGACTGTACTATTCATTGTTTTCCTTGTGAGTGTAAAAGCTTATACTGGATTGAATTAATTATGCTTTGTTTTATTAAATATATCATCTCGCCATCTGTACCAAACAATTATTTAACTTCATTATAACCAGCCTTGAAATCTTAAACGACGTAGACTTGCTATTATATTATTATTATTTATAAATATAATTATATTGTATTATTATTAAGTCTTATTAATTATGATTGCTAATGGCATTGAATGCTGGACAATTTCCCCACAAATGACGAAGAGACGACGATGAGGTTATACAGAATTATATTGAGAATACCACGGCCGAAACATGTGAACACGAGGAAACTTTAAGGAGATTGGAAAACAAAAAAAAGATACCCAGAAAGAAAGAAAAAGACGGTTAAAATTTCTGAGGCACATAATGAGGAAAGAAGGCTTGGGAAATTTGACAAGCACAGGACATGAGTGACAAGAGAGGGCAAAAGGAAACAGTGAGTTCTTAGCTTACGGGTTTGGGTAAATTGATAACAGAATAGAGAATAAGAATGTCATATAGGAAGAAAAGGAATAACTACCGACACCGAGGTTCGAGCGTGACACTCTGGACTTATGAATATATGTTTTCCACCAGGTGTATAAATAACGGTGTCAGGCTACTGACTGCGGTGATTATTGAGGGACTGCTGAGTGGAACTATCCAGTCGAATTAGTGTGAATTATTGTGCGTTGATGATTTGGGTTTTGATTTAGGACTTACAGGACGTTACTAACAAGGTGTTCACTGAAATGGTTAATTATCTTTGATTGACTTTTACTTCTTTGTTTTTGTTAAGTGTTTATTTGCGGTTGTAATTAAATACTGTTTTATCTTAACATTGAAGTCTTGAGTTATACTTAATTATTAACGTACGTCACAAAAAAAGAAGGATAGTTAGGGGACAAACATTCCTTAAGGATAGAAAGTTGTGGAGATCCATGATCGCCCACTTCCTGAAGGGACTCAGTACATAAAAAAAATTTAATGATTCATTCGTTTTTACGCTTTATTTAAAACCAGTAAATATTTTTAGAATTATTTTAGATATAATAATACCTGTACTGATGCGAATCCTACTAATTAACCCATAGCTGGCTGGTTTCATGCCTTTCCCAAGGGTATTTGTGCGTAAGTGGATATAAGAAACCTGGAATTGGAAGCTGGCTCTCCTATATCCATTTCCAAGCCGTTATCCATTACATTACCCGCACATCCATGCTTACAGCTTCTGGTATTCCCAAGCGGTCACTAGCGTAGAGGTTGCTTAACTTCAGTGGTCACAAGGTAATGTATGAATTAATGTTCATCATATGTAGAAAACCAATGTTGGATATTCAGGCTTTGGTGCACTATTTACATTATTCAGATTATTGTCCTCATCTTAGTCACCATATTTATTACAACGTTTCGGCCTTCTTCAGGTGGTTGGAATGTCGAACTGAACCCTTTATTTCGCTCACTGGGGTAGACTGTTCTAGTTTCACGTGTCATGTTTAATGGATGTCAGTTGTCTGTTATCTTCTGTTAATTCCTCTCCAAGTTCTCCTTAACCGGGTATTGAACTCACACTCTTTGGGTCTTGTCACTGGATCTAACTAACGCCTTTATACACTGCACCATGTGTCCTTGAGGACATCTGTGTATGAATTTCTGGGTATTATAAACCTAATGTCTTCAGCAACCATTTTTACCAGTGCTCATATTGCAATTTTTGTTGTTATTATCGCTTTTCTCTGGCACTCCTTATTATTGGTTCCCATATTATATTCATGTCTATGTTTGGTTGGCTCAGGAGATTTTTGTGGTCTAGCATGTGTGCTGATTCCTTAAGTTTACGAATTTTCCAATGATGTTCTTTGTCTATGATCCAAACCTGATCCCATAGAGGGTGGTGATCTCCCTTTTCTCTCCATATGTAGCCTGCCACGCATGATTTTTACACTTCCCCTAGTGTTACAACCATCTGGTGTTCTTGAAACCTTATCTTAAGGGGGGCGCCCAGTCTCCTCTTTATATTTCTTTCTGCAGCTAAGGTGGTTTGAGGATATAGTGGGATATTCTGTATTTCGGGGACTAAAATTTGAAGCAAGATCAAAAGGCGAAATCTAATTGTGTGTTAACATTCTTGTTTTGGTTTTGCATCTAATTATTGCTGCTTAAAAATATTTTTCTCTCTTGAATTTCAAATTGAATGAACATAAAAACAAGCACAGTTTAACGAAGAACAAAAACATATTGATTATTTCACGAAGATGTTCGACTCAAACAGAAGCACATACACGACTGGCCGCGTCGGTGGAGTTTGTGATACAACTTCTGATACAAGAAGCACCAGCAGAATCTAGAAACTAGTTAATTACAGGTTAACGACAGCGGCCCGATGTGTAAGTGTCGATAGCTGGTGGTATGGCTTGTGTGTGGGTGTCGGTAGTCGTTTGTTTAGTTGTTTTAAATTGTCGAAAAGAGAGTTGGGCGCAAGAGCGCTGACAATGTCGCTGGTGAGTGTCTCTTCCGACAGGTCGTCTTCCCTACCCTCGACACTTTGCAACCGCCTGCCGGTAAAAGTCTTGGCATTGTTGGCAACAGCACCGCCACCGCCTGCAGCAGTTTCCGTACCTCGCGCTTGTGTGTGTGTCCGTGTGTTTCATTTGGCTAGCGTCACATTTGCCCAGTATTACATTTGGTTAGTGTTACAGTTGGTCAATTCACCCTTTGAGTATTTAATTCGCCAAGTCTTTTTTCCTCATTACGTATCCCAAATTTTTAGTTGTCTCCTCTGGTTGTTAACTATATATTTTTTTAAGTTCTATTCCTAGAACGTCTTCACTTATCACGGCTCTATTGGGATGGCCAAAGGCGCATTCCAAAAGCTAAGCAGAATTTACCAAAAACCCTCCTGCCTCGATTACGAGACAGGAAAGTTTTATTGGTAACAAATAAAAGAGGACTTGACTGCTGCATGATATCTGTCCTACTTTACGGCAGCGAATGTTGGACGATCTTCTCAAAGATGAAGAAACTTGAGGCAATGGTGGTATGGTTCTACAGAAGGATACTGAGGATACCATAGACCGAAAATGTGAGCAACGATGAGGTTTTGGAAATAAATAAAAAGAAAACTTATACTTCAAGAAGAGGTAGCTGAAATTTCTAGGGCACGTAATGAGAAAGGAGGGCTTTGAAATCTGATACTCACAGGACCGATAGAGGGAAAGAGGGACAAAGGAAAGCAACGCGTAACATACATAATGGGCTTAAGCAAAAAATAGCAAATCAGGGTCTGGAAGAAATAAAGTCAAAGTTTATTGAGAGCTACAAGAGAGAGGAGGATATGGAGAGCCATGATCGCCTATGTACTAAAGTGACACGGCACATGTAAAAAGAAGAAAAGTACAGTTTTTATATTCAGGCTTGGCATTAATTTTGAGAAACGTTATTATTTATATTAATTTGGATTTAAGGATTTCGGAGTTTTAAATTGCCCCAGGGTTACATTTAATGCTGGTTAGTAGACGGTGTTTACATCAACGTTTTTCTTTCTTCATCCTGTTCGTTTATCCAGGAATAAGCACCTCATTTCGAATATCATTTGTCATTTCAAATTTTACCTTAAGTGTTCTTTTATTTCCTTCCAACGTTAATGTTTATTTGCTAATATATATAAACGCAGCAGGTGCAATTTTAGACATTTTAAATGGTACTGACCTTTGACCAGATCGCTTTAAGATGGCAGACGCTACTTAAAAATTAATACTGCCAGCTTTAAAAGTAATAACTCGACGTCATTTATATATAAGTCAATAAGTGTTGTCAATAATTAAAAGAAAAAGATGAGAGTGAGAATTTAAAGTTCTCGGCTTGACCTATTTTAACAAATCAGTATTTCAATGGCCAGACATCAGTTTTGGAAGGTTTGTCGGGTTTAGAAGTTTTTTGAGCCCCTCAAAAAATATTAATGGGAAAATGTGATGGCTGAATTTCCATATATATTTTAACGCCTACTTGAATATGTAATTAGGAAATGCGCCAAAATTCTTTCTCCGTTCGATTTTTTCGTGGTTAATAATTTTATTAACTGGATAAAGAGTTTTACACAAATATGGTTCTTTATGTTTACGAAATTAATTTTTGTTGCCGAATATTTTCATAATCTTCTTTCGTAATTGTATATTTTTTTAAAAAAAAATCTAATTAACTGTGTGTATGCGTGTTTTCGTTTGTGTGTGTGTGTGTGTGTGTGTGGTGCATGTGTCTGTATGTGTGTGTCATACAAAGGAGATTTTTCCGCTTATTTGCCGGACCCTACAATGTACTTGTCTTCTATTTCCAATACTTACCCCTTCTAAAGCAAAAATCAATAGAAAGCTAACGGCGTTGACAGACAACAGTCAGTCATCCGTAGAAAATCAACGAGAATAACAGAAAACAAAAGCAATCATACGCGTGGATGCTCTTTACTACGCTTAGCTTCCTCTCCTCCTCTGGTACCTAGACGATAATGGCTCACCGTAGCTATCTATCTCGTTGCCCGCAGTATGTCCCGTGAGGGCTAAGTTTTCTAAGCCGTCCTTCCTCGTTATGTGCTCAAGAAATCCCAGCTGTCTTTTCCTGATTCTAAGTAGAAGTGTTCTTTCTATTACCATTTTCTTTAAGACATCTTCCTTGCTTGCTAGCTCCCTTCATGGAATTCTCAATATCCTTCTGTGGATTCATATTTCTGTTGCTTCTTGTTTTCTCCTCTTCTGTAGAGAGATTGTCCAACATTCATTGTCTGATTAGAGAATTGATATCACATAGCAATCCAGCTTTTCTTTGTTTCTAAGGAGTTTTTTTTTCCGTTTATCAACAACTTAGCTTTTGGAATGTCTCTTTTTCTAGTCCATTGCTTGTTCGAATCTCGATGTCACACTGTCCATCCTCTGTTAAAAGATATTTAAAGTTTAGGCAAACAACACAAACACCTGAACCCTAGCAGAGAATTCTTGCATAGAGGGTTAACTCAGCGCGATAGTACAACCAAAATCTTTGAAAATCGCAATTAGATTGACCGTAGGAACACAGTACCAATAATCATTTGGCTAATCTCTCCACACAAAGTACAAAAAAGAAACCTCTCGTTCGGGTACTAAAACAAAACATAATAAAATAGTTTGTCTATATTTCTGAATTTGGACTATTGTCCTCATCTTTATCGCCATATTTATTACAACGTTTCGGCCTTTCAGTATCTGTCTATATTTCTGAGATGAGGTATTATGTACATTATTTACATTATTCGGAATATTGTCCTCATCTTTATCGCCATATTTATTACAACGTTTCGGCCTTTCAGTATCTGTCTATATTTCTGAGATGAGGTATTATGTACATTATTTACATTATTCGGACTATTGTCCTCATCTTTATCGCCATATTTATTACAACGTTTCGGCCGTTGTACGCTCCGGTCTTCTTCAGGTGGCTGGAATGTCGAACTGGACCCTTTATTTCGCTCACTGGAGTAGACTGTTCTAGTTCCACATACCATGTTTTTTAAAGGATGTCAGTTATCAGTTATCTCCTGTTAATTCCCATCTCCAAGTTCTCCAATGCCTTAACCGGGTATTGAACTCACACTCTTTGGGTCCTGTCACTGTATCTAACTAACATCCTTGAGGACACATGGCACAGTGGATATTCCAAACACCTGAAGGAGGCCGAAGCGTACAACGGCCGAAAACCTGTAATAAATATGGCGACAAATATGAGGACGATAGTACCAATAATATAAATAGTATAAAATAGTTTGTTCGTCATTTTAATTAAACATGTTTTAAGGAGGAATTGCCCAAATACAGTACTACATATTTAGTCAACTTATCTCTTGACCGACTCCAGAGTTTCGCATAAAATCGCGTATTCGTGTTAGATGGACAGAAAAATATATTGAATTAATAAGATATCATAATTATTATAATCATCAAAAGTGTTTCAATTTGAGATAATGAATTAACATGTTCTCTCTTCTTAAGTGATATTGGATACTAATTCGACAATATTTTGCCAGCCTTCTCTGTCCTCAGCGAGTTTCCGGATTCGTTGCAGATCTTTCTTGATTGTAAATTTCTCCAAAGAAAAATTGGGATCTTTCTGCCTTGTTCTTTGAATGTCTCGGCTCAGTGTTGTGACTATGGTTGTTCTTGGATGACCCCTGAACTTCTTGAAGTCAGTTTTTTTTTTTCAAAGTAAAACTCCATGGCTTTGTTATACTCTACTAAATAAACGTTAACCGTAGACTCCAGATTTAAAATTTGAAATCTGTACTATACTAAGAATGCGAAAATTTTTAAATATTCAGAAGCAGTTAAAATGGTTGATTTTCCGACGTTATATTATTCTTTTTTAAATCTTATAAATAAGCACAGCAAGTTCACCAATGTTCATTTCGGAAAACAGAGACACTTAAATTATCGTGATATCTCAATTTTTATTTGTTTATTTTAAATTAGTTAATTATGAGTACGATTTGTTTCATTTGTGTCTTTTATATGGATGAGTCCCAGTAAATATCGAACTTATTTTAAACTAAAATCGTCATTATGTTTAATTATCCTATATTTATAATTTTATAAACATATTTATCTAAAAAGACCTCATAGAGAGATAAACTTGGTAAATATTGTCAACAAACATTTAAAGCAAATGTAGAATTAATAACAAGGAGAGGAGTAAAGCAAAAATAGCTGGAATCTAAGGGAAAGAGAGAGAAAAATAATATTAATAAAATTAATCTAAAAAATTTATGTTAAAAAAATATATTCAGAAAAAATATATAAAAAAAAAAATATTAAAAAATAAAAATAAAAAATAAAATAAATATTAGAAGGAGGGAAAATAATATTAATAATAATTAATATTTTTTAAAATAAAGAGCAAGGCAATATTAGGGAGAATGTAAGAGAGAGAGAAAAAATATATCAATAAAAATATAATATATTATTAATAATATTTTTATAAGTATTTCACCCCATGCAAGGCGGGAGTGCCACTAGTATGCAAAGGGTTGGAGAGAGTGAAAGGAAGAGAAAAGACTAGGGTATGGGGGGCGGATAGAGGAAATAATAAAAAGAAGAAACGAGATCAAGACATCAAAAAATGTCAATTGACATTACATTTAAATTTTTGAAGACTATAGTTATCAGGCGATCAAATAAGAGGAGGGGAGTTCCACTGACGGGAAGTGCGAGAGAAAAAGCTATTGGAGTAGAAGAGATGGTTAAATTTAACTATTTCGACAGTAAAAGGGTGGGACCGAGATGCCAACTTAGTAGCACGCTTAAATTCATGCAGTCCGGGGACAGGTGAAAATCGCTCGTCAGAGCAGTTGCCATGAAAATATTTGTAGAAAAGACAGAGGGAAGCCAGATCACGTCGGTGAAAAAGTGACTGAAGTCAGGACCTATCATATTGCATATCCGTCTTTGAATTTTGTCGAGAGCCTCGAGATAAACAGCAAGGGCACCAGACCATATATAGACGAATGGTAGATTTGTTGATATGAAGGATGGACTCAGCCGAGACCATCTTTCCTTTGCGGTAGATGAAGCTATTGATTCAATGTAGTTGTTCCACCTCAGGTCAGTGGAAAACGTGTGACCAAGAAGATCGCAGTTAGGCGCTCTCGTGAAGCTGAGCATCAGTCATGCTCATATGAGGCAGGGAAGTCTTGGATGCATTACAATTTACAAACCATTTCCTGCCCCAGTCAGCCACTGATTGGGGTCCTTTTCGAGACCAAAGGCCAGGTTAGCTCTGTCAGCAGTGCCGGATTTACTAATGAGACAGGAGTGAATTTTAGATGCCCACTTGAGAGCTGATGACATCAGGAAGATCAATGATGAAATATAGGACCAAGGAGAGAGCTCTAGAGAACACCAGCATTCGTATGAAAGGAAATGGAAGAGAACCTGTTCAGAACGACCTTCATTTCATGGTTTGACAGGAATGATTTAATTATATCAAATAATCGTCCTGTAATAGCGTATTCCTGAAGCTTATGTAGAAGACCAGCATGCCAAACCTTGTCAAACGCCTTTGAGATATCTAGATCCACAGCTGAAGCTTCGCCGTTATTATCAAGAGCTTGGTATACATATTCAGTTATGGCCGTAAGCACATCAGCAGTAGACCGGGAAAATTGAATCAATATTGTTTGTCAGAGTAAATTATGGGAGATAAGATGCTTAAGCCTTTGCCGTAAAGTGGTAGGAGACTGATATGACGATAGTTGGCTGGATGAGAAAGGGTCTCCAGTGTTTGGGACGACAGTGGAGGACTTCCAATAGGCTGGAATGCAAGAACCAGCGAGGCAAAAGTTGTATAGTTTGGAGAGAACTGGAGCGAGCTCAGGAGAACATTACTTCAGTACTACGACTGGTATCTCGTCACCACCACTTGCTTTTTGAGAGTCTAATTTAGAGATGATGTTCAATACCATCGACGGGATTATCCCCATCTTACTCAGTAGAGCCTCAGTTCTAAGGAGGGGGGAATCAGGTGTGTGTACTCCGGATGAGTCAAACGTTGAGTTGGATGAGAATTTCCTAGCAAAGCTTTCAGCTTTATCAGTTGTGGATGTTAGGACTTCAAATTGATTGAATAGAGGAGGGATTGTGGATTTGCTGTTGTTCAGCACATTCTTCAACAGCCGCTAATAATCTTTAGAACAAAACTTGCGAGATGGAATACGTTGTTTCATTCTATCAGCAAACAGTAACTTTGCTTCAATGAGGATATTTGTCATGGGTATGACGATAAACTACATCCGCGTCCTGGGTAAGACAATAAACTACATCCAACAGCAAGGCCTTTGATCAGGAGGTTTTGAGGAGCATGGAACCACCTCTTAATTGCTGGTGTTCCCAGGTCCACTCTGGCCCGCGGTGGTATCACCTGTTGGGGTCACAGCTATGGGCAAATAGTTAATCTGAAAACTGAGATAAAAAGCATTATAAAAGTGTAAAAATAGATTTTAATACCAGAAATACTTTATAAAAAATTATTACCAGAAATAAAATTTTGAAGAAAAAAACTATTACCAGCAATACATTTTTCAAAAAAATATTACCAGCTATACATTTTTTAAATAATATTACCAGCTATACATTTTTGAGGAAAAAAAATATTACCAGAAATAGATTTTTGACAAAACAAAATATTACCAGGAAAAAAAGTTGTCGGCATCAAGTGACACATTGAGGTTGATAAGCCGTAAAACACAACATACCAAACCATTATTGAGGGCATGCTTGCACTCATTACGAGCAGAAACAAAGAGACGTGTGTTGTATTTGGACATGTCACTCTGGTACAGACGGAAGAATTCCTGTGGGCTATAGCAGCTGAGAATCAAGGAGATGAGCGCGCTTTAACTTTGTATTTTCGTGCTGAGATGATGGCCTCGATGCTGACTTTTACCTAGGAGGAGACCTCAGACGCACTTTTTTGAACGGGGTTATTAAAAATCACATTCCAAGGGACATCGCGAAGGAAATCACGGAAGGTTCATGGATGGAGGGGGAGTAGAAGGAGATGTTAACAGACATTACAGCGTGATCAGAATTACCAAGAGGGCAGAGATTCATAGCGTGATAAGAGTCAGGGATGGAGATAAAACAGAGATCGAGAAAGGATGCCTTACCGTCAGGGTTACTGGGAAAACGCGTAGGAAAGTCAACCACTTGTGTGAGGGATTGAGTGATTGATAAGTTAAGGGTTTGTATGCCAGCGAGGTCAGTTACAGTGTGTTTAAGCCACGTGGGCGTTAAAGTCACCGAACACGAATATGTTAGCAAACTGATGTAGAGAGTTGATTTTATCTGTATTATCGGAAATGCTATCGAACACGCAGCAGTGTTGAGAGGAAAAGGAACGGTGGAAAAAGAAAAGATAGCTTACTGAATTGAGGAGTGATAGATGAAGACACATAACGAATGGTCTGGAGATTCCAAAGAGAGTTCCCTAGCCAGTGGGAGATGATCGCGGACGTAAACTCCCAGACCATGCATGTGAATTTTACAGTCATTTCTAAAGAGAGGAATCTAGAAATTAGAGGAAGGGATATCAGGAAACTTATCAAAGAGGAATGTTTCCTCACTGAAGTTGGTACGAATACCACGGATGTCGGAGAAGGAAATCTTAAAGTATTTGGGTGATTTTTTTTTTTTTTTTTGAGCTGGTTTAAGTTTATATTTTTGGTTGCTTAATACTCTTGTTTAACTCCTCCCGTAATGTCCGTTGATAATGTTTTAAAATAAACAAACGGTTCGGGAATCACTATTAACATCGACTTCCTGAAGAACCCTTACCAGTGAAAGCCATGGTAATGTGAGTGGTTAGTATTCCATCATTTTGATATTTAATAGCTCTGCACATACGGTTTCACTTTTTACACTGTGTATTGAGCACTCTTTTTTACTCCCGATTTAACTTCACAGTGGCGTATTTTTTATAGCGCCTCGAAGTGTTTGAATAACCAGTGTTTTTAACATCACATACGTATCAATTTGCGCAAAATTCTCCACTGGTGTATGTATGTCATATTTCAACGGTAACGATGGATTAAATAGTGGGAGAAGCAGCAATGCAAATGTTTAAATTGCCCTACATTTTGAAAAACATCCCTGTACCTGGCAGGCATGAATATATGCTGATTTTATTACAGAAAACTTAGCAGTTCCTTTCGAGAATGAGTTGAAAGGCATTATTTTTCTTACATAAATATGTAAGAAGCAAGGAAGAAATTAAAAACATTTTGAAACCAGGAAATACTCTTCTCCCGTGATTGACGAATTGTCAGGTTTTGAAAAAGATATTTTTAACGTAATGAGAAAAATCAGGTTTAGAAAACTATAGAATATTTTTTTTTTAAATCTGGTGTGGAAAAGATAAAGAAAACAGCAAACATCCTTATTAATGGTGTAAATCCGGAAACCCGAAGGATTATGGGTAATAATAAATTAGGAGGTCACCAAATTCTATAAAAAAAAAAAAAAATATCCACTTCATATATTGAAAATAATAATGGGTGGTCTAAAATATCACATCCAAGCTGAATATAAGAGACAGAGTCCAAAAACTATGCGAAAAACAAGCCTTCTTAACAGTAAAGGACCACAAATGGAATTTTCCTAATAGTCCTACATTCCTGATGAACCCAACCAAAATTGATTTGGGTAAAATAAGCCAGAGGATTTTACAAAAAGTGTACGACTTATTACGAACTGCAACACAGGCTAACCAGTGAAAAGATCGTAGGATAAAAAAAAATTAAAAAGCATGTATTCATAAAATAAAACATTAAAGATTTCTATCCTTCAATATCTAAAAAAAAACCTACTCGAAGCATTGAATTTTGCTAAGGATTTTGTCGAAATAAAATCCAAGTAAGTGTAAATTATTCTACACTGTCAAAAATCAGTTCTGCTCCACAATGGCGAAACCTGGTAAAAAATCAGACAAAAGTGCCTTTGATGTCACCCAAGGTTCGTATGATGGATCTGAGGTTTCTGAATTGATGAGCCTTTACATATTAAGTAGGATCAACGAAATAGTTCATATAAATGATCATGGCCCGTATAGGGACGACGGTCTGATGGTAGTACCAGATAATAGAAGAAACAATGATAAAATAAGAAAACTTCTATTTAAATTCTTCAAATGCCTAGGATTTGTAATTGAGGTTGATATTAATCAAAAAGTAGTCCAATACTTGGATGTAGAATTAAATCTACAAAATGATAATGTTTCTCCATACATAAAACCCAACAGCATATTGAAATATGTGAATGCTGGCTTCAACCACCCTAAATCTGTAATTATGCTTATGTAGAGTATCGAGAAATTCCTGTAGCAAGGATATTTTTAAGAGAAAGAAAAAGATATACAAAAGATAGTTAATAAAAGAGGAGCATAAGACTAAACTTGAATTCAAACCCCAAAACCAACGAATGGGCAAAACGAAAAAGAAAAAAAAATATCATTTATTTTAGCCCACTTTAATGTGGAATTAAAATCAAACATAGGGAAAGGTTTTTTTAAGTTGTTTGATAAGGACTTCCCCCTAAATTCCGAATTGCATAAAATCTTCAATAGAAACACCACACCATGAAAATAAGCTACAGTTGTACCAACAATTTGGAAGCTACCATAAAAAAAACAGAACACCAGGAATTTCAAAGACATCATACCCAAACGATATAAGCAATAAAATGTGAAACTGTAGGGATAAAAACTAATGTCCACTGAAAGGATCTTGTAAAACAGAAAGAGTGGTCTACAAAGCTGTTTTGGAGAACGAAAATGGTGAAAGTAAAGTATATGTGGGATATACTGAAAGTAGTTTAAAAAAAGATGGTACAACCACCATTAATCATTCATACTGGAAAAATATAGAAACTGTACTAAACTAGCCAGCCATGAGATAGGAGGATCTCTTTGGTAAATAAGAAAAGAGTACTGAGCTATTACGTGACATCTGTCCTCATTTACGGCAGCGAATGTTGGACGGTCTTCTCAAAGATGAAGAAGAGACTCGAAGCGACGGAGATGTGGTTCCACAGAAGGATGTTGAGTATATCATGTACTGAGCGTATAAGCAACGATGAGGTCTTGGATAGGATGCAAAGAGGAGGCTTATACTTATTCTCCCTATAGGACCAGTCCTGTCCTGCTATTTACTCATAGCTGGAGGGTGAAGATGATTAATATCTTTCCCAAGGGTATTAGCACGTAAGTGAATGTAATGGATTCGACTGGAATTCGAACTCTGCTCTCCGATTCCTCAATCCGAGCCACAATCCATCATTCTTCCATGCCTCCTAATAAGCACACATAATCATAAGAAAGAAAGAATAGATGGATTCATACCTTCCCCAAGGGTATTAGCATGTAAATGAATGTAATGGATTCGACTGGAATTCGAATTCGGCTATCCGATTATCCATTACTCCACCGTGCTTCCATTTATATATACATACACACACACACACACACACACACACACACACACACACACACACACACATATATATATATATATATATATATATATATATATATATATGTGTGTGTGTGTGTATGTATATATATATATATATATATATATATATATATATTATTATATTATTTTTCTCCCTCCTTCTCCTTTACATTCTCTCTAGTATTGCCTTTCTCCATAGTTTCAAATATTAATTAATGATTATTAATAATAATTTTCCCGCGTTCTAATACTTGATTTTCTCCCAATTGTTTAAATAACATTTACTTCAATATTGTTTTGTTCCTCCCCATTATTATTATTATTATTAATATTATTATTATTATTAAGATATTATATTGTTATATTTTTATTCATATAATTTCCCCCTCCCTTACATTCTCTCTAACACAGCCTCTCTCATTAGTTTAAAAATATTAATTATTATTAACTATTAATTTTACCTCCTTCTGGTATTTAATATTATTTACCCCTTTTCCCTCCCCTGTTTACATTTCCTTTACTGTTTAACTTACATTTTCTCAAATATTGATTTGCCCCTCCCCTCATTATTATTATTATTATTATTTATTTATTTATATATATATATATATATATATAATCTATTATTATATTATTTTTCTCCCTCCCCTTCCTTTATATTCTCACTAACACTACCTCTCTCATTGATTTTAAAAATATTAATTATTATTATTAATTTTCCCTCCTTCTAATATTTATTTTATTTTTACTTTTTAATATTCTTTTTATTAATATAATTTTTTTAATATAATTTTCCAACAGAAATTCGTTAATATAAATTTTATTAATATTAATTTTCCCTCTCTATCTCTTCCAACCACTCTTGTTTTACTCCTCCCCTTTAACTGTAATCCCCGTTGATAATGTTCAAATGAATAAACAAAGCGTTCGGGAATCACTATTAACCTCCAATGCCTGAAGAAAGCTTACATGTGGAAACCATGGTAGTGTGAGTGGTTAATATTCCTTGACCTTATATATATATAAAGAAAAAGCCAACTCTTGACAATATTAACTATGGACTAGGCCACAATGTGCTAAGCGTGCTCGGAAAATAAAACATCTGTATAACACACTAAAAACATACGCATAGCACATACACTCAATTAAACTGAAAAAATAAAATTATCCTTGATAATGGCTAAGAGTATAGCCGAATGTGCTCGGAATTATAGAACATTTGGCCAGTTTCTATACACTCTGTGTTCAAAAAAGAAAGCTATTGTTTGAACACAAGAAAAATTAAATAAAAAGCTTAACCGTAGTACCTGGTCCGTCGTTTTTAATGAAACATGCATAAATTAAGGATTGCTGCCTAAATGCACAATCCATATATATATATAATATTTTTGGAAATTTCTGAGTATTATATAATGCATAATGTTGTAATGTCCAATGGATGTGCGGTGTAGATAGCGGCTCGGCTCTTACGCGCGAATCCCCTCGGGAAAGGTATGAATCTATCTCTTCTCCTCCCAACTATGGGTTGAATAGCAGGATAGACTGGGTCGTATAGCCTTGGTTGACAACTAGTCTACCGCAAAAAGAAATGGTAACCTGCTGCGGGAAAATATTCTACTTAGACAGTCATGAATCAAAAGAGACATGATTGCTCAAGCGTGTATCACATATGCCACTTAACTTAAATGAATGTTCAAATTAATTCATTAATTAGTAATCCGGGTAAGTAACTTGAACCTTTCTTGATTAATTAAATATTTATCATAATATAAATATACTAATTATTAATTTATTTTATTGTTGCTGTAGTTACACAAAATATCTTCTCGCCTTAAAAGACGTTATATTCTAGTAATTTTGACATATTATTCTATGGTCTTAAGGTTTTGTATTATACACACACACACACACACACACACACACATATATATATATATATATATATATATATATATATATAATAGCTGGCCACTGGTATTCGAGGATACCCGCATAGTAGGATGGCTAGCCAATCCTTATTGCAGACACTCGCTCATGTACAATTGTGTTTGTTCAACACCCACAGTGCCAACCAACTATACTGAGCAGACCTTAGTTACAGTTTCTTGGAGAGAATGATCACCAATTTGAACAACACCAGCACACTCAGACTTGTGACTTCGTATTATCGACGATCCCAAGTGTTCCGCCTACCCAATTTCACCCACAAGGCTTGGGTCAATTCGTGATCTGGTTTCACAGCACTTTCCAAAGATGCCGCATGCTGGGATCGTTCCCACTCCAGACCGATAATATCAAGAAATCTCCTTCCTGACAAATCGACTATGGTGAGATTCGAACCCGAGTCTCATGGTCAGAAAGCTAACGTTCCACGCGCCCATATATATATATATATATATATATATATGTGTGTGTGTGTGTGTGTGTGTGTGTGTGTGTGCGTGTGCGTGTGTGTGCAGTGTGTGTGCCTCTATGTGTGTGCGAAATAGAGAGAGAGAGAGAGAGAAAGAGAGAGATCTATTCGCCAATGATCCAACCATTTAACATTAACAAAAAGTAACACAGCGCCTTAGTCCTCTTCAAAAATCCTCCCCTTTCATTTCCTAAATTTAACTCAAGTGTCCTATTTCTACATTTCTGCAAAGTCCTCTTTCGGAATTCCCCTCAACTGACCCATATCACGTTCTCCTTAATCTCATCCAAGGTCTAGAATTCCTTCCATTTCAACAGCGATTTTAGCGTTGGCAAAAGTCAAAAGTCACAAGAGGTCAAATCAAGTATGTAGTGGTTGAGGTTAACAGATTTTGATGTTTCATACAAATCACTTCACCATATGTGATGAATAGACAGTCAGGCTATTCAAAATGGGATGTCCTTGGAATCGCCACATAATAATTTAATTTTCAAATTCTCATTCGCTCAAATCTCGTAGATTCCTCTGAGAAGTACGAGAACCCAGTTCCCAATCTGCTAGGCGTTACTGCTGTAGTTTATGTAGTAAATACGTTTTTACAGGATGAAGTTGCTAGCCAACCGGTTTTGAATTCAAAGTTGTCCCTCTCTTAGACTGGTTCGCAAACAAGGCTGTTATTTAACCTATAGCTGGGAGGGGAACAGATAAATACGTTTTTCCCAATGGTATTTGCGTAAAAGTAACGACTGGAATTCGAACTCGGCTCGCAGGTTTCTCGTTCCGCTAACCTATACGCCACCTACTCAACACACGCAGTCAGTTACCAGATGCACTGTTGCATGCACAAATTTCTTGTGTTGTATTTGTTCATTGCCTTCTAGAATAAGAATCTATATTGTGGCCTCAGTTTGAAGAGCCTTAACAAATGCTATTATTCGAATAATTTTTTGCTAAAATATAATTTCATTCATACTAGATGCGAACGTCACGCAGTACACAAGCTCACTTCGTGACATGCTGAGAAACCTTTCGACAGAATATCTGTTCACGCATACGCAGTAAAGGCCTCTTTGTCAATTTACATCAAAGTAGCATGATATTGCAGCCTCTTCCAAAATTGGTTTGTTTGTTAATCGTTGACACGTGAAAGTTAATTAACGTCTGTAATCATAAAGAATAAAGATGAGTGCCATCTAACACATCTTTTGTAATTGTCTGTTAATTCGTTTGACTGAAGAAAATATATCGCTCAAAATTTATAGGCTAATAATTTTATAACAGCCTCTTTTCAGAAAGTTTCAAATAAAGAAGTTAATTTAATTAAATATAAGCATATAATATCTGTCTCTATTTCTGATATGTGGTATTGTAATTATTTATATTATCTACATTGTTCGAACTGTTGTCCTCATCTTTGTTGCCATATTCACGACATTTCGACCGTTATACGCTCCGGCCTTCTTCAGGTGATTGGAATTTCGAACTGAACCCTTTATTTCCGGGTTAGATTGTTCTAGTTCCACGTGCCGTGCCTCTTCCGGAAGTCTCAGTGTCAGTTATCTCCCTTTAATTCAACTCCTCAAGTTTTTGTTCACCTCTGCTGTAGCCAGGTATTGAACTCACATGCTCCAGTTTATAAAAGCTTTGGTTGAAACCAGTGACTTAAGAGTTGTCATCAAGCAGTGGAAAGGATTCATTTCTTTACTGGGTACTTCATTACAATGGCCTTGTACCAACTTTAGTGCTGTCCAATTAAACGCCCACTCATTCGTGTCGTATCCTCGCTCGAGAGTCATATTAGTTTCTGCAGTCTTCCATCGCAGACAAGCATTACCGTCTCAGGTCACCTTCGACGATCACAACGACTTTCAAAATGCTACCAGATCGCGCGCCTATTTTTTCTAAATCCTTTTCATTTCCTTAGTATACACCTATCTATACACATAATCGCATAAACACACGCGAATGCACACACACAAACACACACACACACAAAGGTACACACACATACGCACACACAGACACAAACACAAGCGCGCGCACACAAACACACATGCATAAAAACACACGCGCACATATATTTATTTAATCACTTCCGCGTTTTCTTTTTCAAAACTTAACCCGCTCTGGCAATCAATCAAATAATCTCATGCATCTCTCCCTCCCCACTCACTTCTCTTTCTCTCTTCCTTCTCCCTCTCACTCTTTCTTTTCCACTCTCTCTCACTCTCTCTCCCTCTCTCTCTCCCCATCTCTCCCCTCTCTCGCTCTCTCTCTCTCTCTCTCTCTCTCTCTCTTTCTTTCTCTGTAGTGTGTAGTTTGTACAATAGTCTCGCTAGGCATACCTAGCAATTTTTATCCTCATTGGGAACTCCCTGAAACTGCTTTTTTTGGCAAATTTGCCTTATTCTAACACATACCAAAAGTGTCAGCCATAAAGCAATTGTGCAAGCAAACCATAATAAGTACTATTCTAACTGAATACCCAGCAATATTGCCCTTGTGCCAGCCTACTTTCAGAGCTTCAAAAACGTCTACACAGCCTTCTTTGTGATGATATATTTTCAACCAATTCGGATCTTCACACCAAAGACCCGCTATGCTACCGACACATGTTCAAGTCAACCTCATTCTCTTCATATTCTAGTGGTAAGAATACCCTGTGAATGAGTTTCTCGAGAGGATGCTTTCATGATCAAAACTTGTATAAGTCTAGGATCCTCCGTTATTTATCCTACATATTCACATAATCTACACTTCGTACCTCTTCTGTTTGCGTCCACGAAACTGAAAGGATATTATTATTATTATTATTATTATTATTATTATTATAAATAAAAATAAAATATAAAACAATAATATTTATAATGCAAATTATAAATAGAATAAAATAAAACAACAGCATTTAAACTTTGTTTAAAATAAATTAAATAAAAAATAAAAATAATGAAAATACTCCCAGCATGCAACAAAAAATGTCTCTGCCGGAAATACGGACATCCTGTGAAAAGATGTCAGATTCAATCTCTTAACCACAGACTTTGGTACCAGCAACACGTGTGTGACTAATCTCTGTGATATGACATGAAATTTTACGAAGTAAATTTCTCCCTTTTATAACATGTACCATAACACTATTATAACGTAATAAAATACACACACCTATACATACAAATATATAAACAAAATTTTTATGAAATTAACATACGATTTACCACGCTTTTCCTGTTATTTTGTACGTCTAATTTCCTGTTTTTATCTTCGTAAAGCAAGCCTAAGATTTCCACTTCTATGGTGTGAGTAAATACACGACAAAACAAAATTATTCGATAACCCTCTAAATTGAGTGACTACGTTTTATTAAACAGTGCTTATTTCGTCAACTAGTCTGCGCACCCGAGAAAATTAAATAAAGAAAATTTACCTCCTTATATATATATATATATATATATATATATATATATATATATATATAGGGATAAATTTTCATGCTACATCTCAAACCAGACCTAAAATTGTGTTTGAAGAACCCGGTTTTCTAGCCTATCGTAGGCCTAACAACCTTAAAGAAATTATAGGTAGTAACCAAATTTCAGATGATAATGTAACCTGTAATAGACCAAAAATAAAGACATCAGGATTTTCCCAACCATATAACAACAAAAGGAGCTTACGTTGTAACCAAATTAAAAATAACAATTTATTCACTAGCGCAGTCACTAAATTTACTTTCAAAATCTACCACTGTAGAAGTCATAACATAATATACTTATTAGAATGAACACTATGCCAGAAACAGTATGTGGGAAAATCTGAATGGTCTTTTCACTACAGAATTAATAATTATCAGAATTGAATTGAATCAAATCAGCTCTCAATGAAAGATTATCAACATTTCCGCCGAGAAAAACAAAATTTTAATAACCATGCAAAATCAACTATTCTTGAAAGAATAGAAATAGACAGGAAAAATAAGTTTAGAAAAATATTAGAAGAACATTAAGACAAATGGATTTTGCGTCTCAAAACACGTCGTCCAGACGGGCTTAACCACAAATTTAACAACATAGATAGAATTAATATATAACCCTATAAATCAAGCCCTACCCACATTTCTCACCCACACAAGACAAACATGCTTGCAGAAGTGTTGAAATCTCACACTTATACACACACTCGTACCAATATATAGACTTACACACATCATAAACACTCTCAAAGAACTAAAAGATAACATAGAGTTAACACACACATCTCCCTCCCAGCAACTAAAAAAACTGTCAAAATGACCAAGAAGGGAATTCTGCGACTCATGAATCTTCCAAGCCTCTATTTAAAAAAAAAAATTGAAAGAGGCCGTTTCACCAACATAAGGACCGGCCAAAATTAACGATAAAAAAACAAATGAAAACTACAGATAAAGTTCATTTTCTTCATAAACAGTCATTCACTTCTGTAGTTCACTGCTAATAACAAGCGGATTTTTTTTCTCCTAAATGCTGGTCGAAAAAAGTCAAGGAACCTAATTGAAATAATAAAACAAAAAATATTGATATACAACCAAGTGTGTCTAAAAATTTTAATTTTTAATATTTTTATTGTTCAAAACACACACACATAATATATATATATATATATATATATATATATATATATATATATATATATATATATATATAATTATGTCTGAATATGTATAGGTACCTGTGTATATCGCTACATGTGTGTCTATGTGTGTTTGCGCATGTAAATAAACGTATGTATATATGGGATTTGCATGAATATGTATGTGATATATATAAGAAGAAAGCAAAATCTTTAATATTTCCCTCAAATATTATTCCATTTTAATTAAACCTAAACTTTAAGTAAGAAAGATTACCCATATAAAAATAATAACAAAATGCATTAATAATTTAGATTCAAAATGATAAAGATGTTAGCGTAACTATTTTTTACAATATCAAAAAGTACGATTGGTCGGGTAAATAAACTGTTATAATTTAAAATATTTTTTTAATATGTTTCTCTATAAATAAGTTAATAAATATAGTATTTAACTTATATTAAATCCCTAAACTTTTTATTTAAAAAAATTAAATATTTAAATTGATAGCAAGCATCATATTAATTTCTTCCCGTTTTTTTTAGACATCTAAATTACTATCAAGCATTAAAATCTATTTCTTACATAAATTACTAAAACCCAGTTACAGCCATTTTCTCTTTACTTCCCTCTCCCTCTTCTTTCTTTTTCCTTTTTCTTTTCTCCTTTCTCCCCTCCCATTTCAATATATCACTTCCGTTAAGTTAACCGTCTAAATAGGTCATGGTCTGGTCACTCCTTCTCCTCCAATACAAAGAATACTTGAGAGAGATATGAAATTAATCCCTCCCTATACTCTACCATGTCTCTTTAACTACTAATTTTTACACTCTCTGTTAAATTACAAAAACTTACCCTACCCATCAATTTTAATTTCATTTTTCGTTTCATTTCATTTTTGGAAGTGCTATCTGATGATCCGGCGTCCTTTAAAAGGGCTCTGGTGAAATAAATTATTATAATGGTAACTTAAAGTGGTCTGTTTTTCTTTTAAAATTTATATATATATATATATATATATATATATATATATATATATATATATATATAAAAAAAAAAACTTAAACACTAATATTCCATGGTCATAATTTATTCCATTGGACTCGTAAATACGATCCCATTCATCAGACCTACAAATTCAAAAATTTACGATTCCAATGGAATAAATTATAAACATGGAATATTAGTGTTTAAGCCTTTTATTATATATCCTTACACTGTCCTGGACAATTAATTCTACCTGGATTCTATCCTCTTGAAATTTTTTTTTTTATACAAAATATATATGTATGTGTATGCATGTATGCATATATATTTATATATTTTGCATATGTATGTATATATTTACCACTAATGTTATATATATATATATATATATATATATATATATATATATATATATAAAAAAGTGGTGGATTTTTATTTCTTAATTCGACAGTTTTTATTACTTAGATGCTATTTTTCCTGGATACTCATATTTGACTAGACGCTCCGTTTATTTATTAAACAGTATATTTATTTATTTTCTACTTAATCTTATTAAAGAAAAATATGCGCTCTCTGACAGGTTCGAATTCTGACGGAGAAGGTATATTATCTCGAATATTTAGGCCCGTATAGTAATAGTATGGACGAAGCACATTATTTAAAATAATTTGCGAGCTAAAATAGTTCTTGGTGTAGTTTACAATGCATTTAAATTCAGAATCAATAAAATATTAAATAAATAAGAAAGTACTGTTGAACAACCTGGAAGACGATAACGACAAACTACGTTAGCTTTTTCCTTAGTTTAATTCCTTTTGAATGTCTTATCTCTTATTACATGTGTCTGTTCAGGCGCTCGTGATTACCTACAAAATAACTCAATCTTGTCGGTAATGTTCGTTTTGATTTCTGACAAACAGCCACTCTTTCCTTCCTTATATCAAATGCACAAAATATGCAGTGAATGCCAACACTCGTCACAAGAAAATTGCAAGTTAAAAATTGCAAAATTTAACCCTCACACATTTTTATTTGTTTACGTGGCGAAATAAACCGTATTAAAGGAGTAAATGTAAAGTCAATGGTAAAGTAAAAGATAATTGTGTAAGTATATTTGAAAATATTGATGTATTTATCTAATGAACCTGCCTATAATATCGCGTGTTCCATAAAGTTTTTAGATTGTTTATTTTAGGGGTTTATTTTTTGAGGTGTTTATTTTTTGACGGGTTTATTTTTTGAGGGGTTTATTACAATCGAAATCAGCCATTATTAATTAGTTTCTTTCATTCCTCTCCGCGTCTAATGATCTTCATTCATTCTTCAAAGAATTAGATTTACTAATCATCCTTTTTTGTCAATTGCCTTCACACTTACATTGTACGTAATATTCAGTGTCAATAGTCGCAACTCCTACTAGAAAAAGCCGTATTCAGCTAATAGAAATTGGTTGATCGATCACGTTCTACTTCACTGTGTAGCTGATCATCTACAATCGATCACTGAATATCAGGCCAATGAATCGATCTATTAATATTTGCCTGTCTATGCAACTGGAGAGCTGCTACCCGTTCCAGGGGTTTTGTCATTGAGGTTTACCCTTTTACATCACTAAGTTTCTGTCTCATATATATCGATTAATTTGTCTTACCAGAAGGTAAGCATGCAAGTCACTCCGCCACGTCAAGATACTGAAACATGGGCTTGCTTTTTGTTGTTTTTTTCGTTCTTTTTATTTCTAGCGGCATATCAATCTCTATGGGTTATTAATGCCGAAATCTAAATATTTTGTACGCGATTTTTATTTCTAGTTTAGATAATGGTTTTAGTGATACATGTTTTACTAATTAACCCATAGCTGGAGGAGAAGAGGTGGATTCATATCTTTCCTAAGGTAATTAAGCATAAATGAATATAACAAACCCAACTGAAATTTGAACTCAGCTCTCCGATTAACAATTCCTCGCCATTACCCCAATACAACATCCGCGCATCCAAACTTACATCACCTGGTAATCCTCAGAGGTCACCAGTTTAGGTACTGTCCAGGCTAGACGTTTCTTAACTTCGGTGATCGTACCGGAAACCGATGTTTCAAAGTGATGTAAGCTATAAGCCTTAATCATGCAGTGTTGCATAGAACACCCGCACTTATGATCCTCCCATGCTATAGAGCGCCATTATCCATTTTTCTAATAATTAATCGAGCCAAGTATTTCGTCTTACACATCAGGACAACAATAAAACAGATACTGCTGCATATATTACTCCTTCATATAATTGCTTACATATTACTTATATTTCGACACAGCAGTGGCGGCGTCGACAGGTGCAGTACCTCGTATTAATGGCTGACATACCGTATAGATCACATGACAGTGGGACGAGTGCCAAAGGTAGGGTTAAGGTCTTCTAAAAATAGAAGCAATAAAAAGGCGAGGAGCAATGGAATATTAACCAAGCTACCTTGAGTATACAGGTAAAATGCTGATACTGACATGTTCGGATCTATATAGTCGCTCCCTTGTGCATATTCGTTTAACAGTATCAGCTATTCACATCCACTGTTTCACTGCTTCCGTTGCAATCCTTTACTTGTCTGTCTATCTATCTATTTATCTATCTATTTCAGTCTGTTCATATCTGTCTACCAATCCCAATCTAGGCATACGTATCTATAAATGCAGAATTGGTTGAAGATCAACGAAATAGCAAAGAAACACAATACATACACACAGATGCAATTCTATCAACAGAAAAAAATCTTTGATAATAGTTGACGAAAGCTGGAAGCACTTAGAAGACATTGGTAAATTCATGTCCAAATTCTTCGCCGAAAACAAGAAAAAATTGAAACATAGAAAAATTAAATTCACAAAATTAAAGAAAAACGTCCATTGCCTTTGAACCAAACATGCATAAATAAAAAATATGGCCAAATACGCCCAAGATATATAGCATCAAGTCTTCATCTGAAACGTGCATTGAGGCATGACACTGTTTATCACTATGCCGGGTTAATTCCTATGTCCTCACTGTCTTAATCGATAAACGCTCTATTTTCAATATTGAGCACATTCTTTATAAATATAGTGCAATGAAAATTTATTAAACCATAGACATGAGTTAGTGGTTTTTTGCTGACATCAACAAATTTTCACATTAAATAATTAGCATAAAAAAATTAAATTTCATAGTCTAATATAAGGTTTAAAAGCTTAACCCAATCATAAGATAGAAAAACCCTTTATGAAGTCGTCAAAAAAACAAATTGTAGTTCAGTGCGACACGTGTAAGTACGAAACAGCCCTTTAGAAAAAATAAAAGGATAAATGAATAAATAAATAAATAAAATAAAACAAAATTTTCTAGACACTTAATGACATATTATGGTGCCAAAAGCTCTCTTTCGCTGTGACTGACCAGACGATGTGTGCACATGAATGCCATCATTCACTTTGAAATGGATACCCCGACTCTACCTCGGATTGACTTCTTTCCGAAGGATAAAAATTAACTCTTAGGCCCCTTATCGGGATGGTCGCCCAAGCCGTTTCCATAGTAATTAATTTTGTGAATGAACATGCTTATAAAGTTGCGTAAATTTCAAAATTGGTTATTCTTAAATTTTCGCTTGAGGATGAAACAGGGCTTGATATTTTAACTCAATGTTTTTTTAAAATTATATTGAGGTTTTCGACTCTCGTTTGTGAAACATGAGAACTCTTATGAGAATCATATTTTTTTAAATAATATATATATATATATATATATATATATATATATATATATGTAGTGTGTATGTGCGATGGATGAATTATAGTGTAAATTACGCAAAAATGACAGTAACACTGATATCTCATTTTAACAGATATATTTACCAAAATTACACAAAAATATCTTGAAATAGTAAAGAGTAAATTTCAATAAAAAAAAATCAATAAAATCGCCATTAGCCTCAACCATGGCCCCCAGACAACTTCGGAATCTCAAGCAACTCTTTCTGGACAGTCACTTTGTTTAAGTGGATCAATGCTGCCATAATCCTTGCCTTCAGTTCATATTTGCTGTTCAAAGGAGTTTTGCTGGTCTCTCGCTCAACTGCGTTTTACACACAATAATCAAGTGGGTTGCATTAAGTGGCCAGATATAAGGGATGATGTGGTCGCTGAAATTGTCTGACAGCCATGACTTGGTTCTGCTGCTTGTGTGTCATGGTGCAGAGTCATGTTACCAGACATAGGGTCTTCCAGTAGCCACCCTTTTGACCCAGGGAAGCACTACCTCCTCAAGGCACTTGATAGGTGAGCACTTTCGTAATCACCATTAGACTCATCAGAATTGACCCCCACCCCACATGCTGGAACGTTCGTATTTCAGCTTCCGACGCAAATACCAAGCAGTACAACCTACCGTTTCCAAATTTCTGTTAGAATGAATTCAGTTATGGCTTCATTTTTCTCACAGATTTTATGCAGGAAATTAAAATTATAAAATTTTACCCATTGCATTCTCTGCTTAATATATATATATATATATATATATATATATATATATATATAAGAAAATATAGTTTTTTAGGTGTGTTATATTTATGGGATAAAGTGCTCAATATCAAAGATAGAGCGTGTGTAAATATAAAAGGTAACATGGAAGTCAACACTTAGAGACGACAGGCTGTTTCATCAAACCGTCTGTTGCCTCTGAGTGTTGACTTCAATGTTCATTTAGAGACACACACACATATATATATATATATATATATATATATATATATATACATACATACATACAAACAAGATTGATTAAAAAGAACTGACAAGGTCTGTCTGTTTAAATTTTTATTGTATTTTTCAAATTTTCGGATAAGATGTTGAGTATTGTTCTTGAAACCGTGGATAAACTGTCCGAGTTTCATAATTTGTTATACTTATTCAAGTAATTTCGTCAATTGCAGTCATTATCAAGAACCGATGTTGTATCTGTGTCGTAGTTAGAAAGGATTTACTTTATTTTATGTGTATGATATAATTACATCAGTAGCTGTAGTAAAATCTCATCTACTACTATAACTGCTGCTGCGATTACGCTTTGTTTATATATCTCGCCTGTAAATCTTCGTAATGTAACTGCAAGCTGTTTTATCTAAATATTTTAAAGTAATTTGCAAGAATGAATTTAGTATTCAATAAATTAAGTTTTCGAAAATTTGAGAATTGAATATTTGTGGCGGACATGAGACAGAACCTGGGACGAGCACAACTGGTCGCGACTTGCCTTGTCCCCGCCAAAAAGAGCCCGTATTTGCTTAGCATGTAAAGCTACTGCAGTTGAAATGAGGGAGAAAAAAAGCACTTACCGCTCTGACGTAATCCATCCTCGGCCAGATAACATAAAAAAGAATGAGGGGGACTGGCATCGCATTTTATCAATAACGATGCAATGCATTATGGGACATGGACGCAATGCATTATGGGACATGGACGCAATGAATTATGGGATCACAGGAAGACGCAAGGGATTATGGGTACATGAACAACTATAAAAACAACTACTTTTTCCAAGTCGGCGGAAGTTCTTCGAGGACGTTCACGGTTGACAGCTAGAACGGGCAGTTATTTGAACTCAGGAAGGAACGACTCAAGTTTGAAATACCAGTTGGGAGAGCTTGAATTTACTCGCTGGTTACTGTTTTCTTCATTCGCCTCAAGCTATTTCGGCATATTGATTCTTCAAAATGGAAGGGCAAAAAGTCTTTGACGTCCGTTTGATTCCAGAATTCAGCGGCGCCCCAACGGATATGCCCATTGTTGAATGGATAGAAAAATGTGGAATTGGTCTGCGAACTTTGTGCCATGGACAAGATCGAGCGCATCTTGCCTTTTACGACTTCGAGGCGGTGCCCTCGCTGTATATAGACAACTCAGTGGAGAGCAGAGGGCAGACGCGGAACAAATTAAACGGGCCCTTATGACTGCATACGCGACTGACAAATTTAATGCGTTCGACCAATTTATGGGACGGCGTCTTCGCCCAGGGGAAACTGTGGATGAATTCCTGGCTGAAATGCATCGTTTGGCGCGGCTGTAGGAGAACCGCTACCTGATCGGTGGATGGCATGTGCATTTGTGTCAGGACTGCCACATCATGTTAGGCAGCTTCTCAAAGCTTCTTCCAGGATGGACGACATGAATCTAGAACAGATTCTGACCCGAGCAAGGGCTATTATGACGGATGACGAAGGGTGCCAGGTATTGGCCGCCACATCCGTAGAGCCAACGCGCTCAGGAGGTCCCCCTGCCAAACCTGTTAGCAGAACGATTACCTGCTACAAGTGCTCTGGACCCAACCATATGGCGAAGAATTGTACACAAGGACGTCAGGAGAGGTCAAACAGAACGCAGAGGTCTGGTCGCGACAAGCGGTGTTTTCGATGCAACGGCATCGGACATTTTCCTCAGAATGCCAGGGAAACACCCATTTTTCAAGTAAAAACCCGGAAGCTACCCACCGTACAAGTATTTGTAGATGGAGTAGAGTGCACAGCTCTAGTGGATTCGGGATGCTCACAGACTCTGGTGAGCAAGACTGTGTCGCTGCTGGAACAGGAAGAGGTGGGAGTGTTGACTGCCGACGGGAAGACCCTGAATTGGATACGGTAAAAAAATTTCGTCGATATTCAGCCCGTGACTGTTGAGGTTCTGGTCGTGGAAGGGCAGTTGCTAGGATTCATCTTCTTCTCGGGATTGATGCAATCAAAGTGCTCGGAGGTGTTTACTTGACCGAATCAGGCGAAGCTCGTTTCGGAAACCTGAACACATGTTTGTTATCAACAAGCCTGACTTTAGAGTGACGTTTAACCCGAGCACAAAACGTGGACTGCATTGTGGAAGTGGGCGAACCCAGCAAGTTGGTCAATAAAGTACAGGAGTACACAGTACCTGGCCACGTCCGGGATGCATACGATGAAGAACTAGCACGGTGGCACAGACGGATGGCTACTGCCATATCCTGAAAAGAGCTTGACCCTATTCGTGCACAAACAGAAGGTCCGACCGGTACTTGACTATCGGTTGAACACAAAATAAAAAGAGGTGTGTGCGCAGAAAAAAACAAGGAGCTGACGTATCGCTGTTGGATTTGGAGAAATGCGTACCTAAAATTCATAAAATGGGCAAAACAGTGGTCATTAAGGGCAAGCGTTTTTGCCTTACGCGTTTGGGTTTTGGCCTTGGCACCTCTTGTCGTCAGTGATCGACATAACGTCCCAGGATCAGGACATTATATATATACGATATCTTCATATATATTTGCAGATTATAGTCTGTAAAGATCCGGAGCGATTGAGAGACGGAACTAAGGTCCTGGGTCTGCAAATCTGGGAAGAAAGCAACTCCCTTCGATGGAAGCAGGGAGGTCAAGTTCCAGAAATTGCTCAAAGGTGACCCGCCGAAGCGTATTTTCCTTGTGCGGGAAACTTGTCATTTCCTGTGTGCGGTTGGCTTAATGGCAACTGCATTTATTAAGCGTTATGCAAGATAACCAAAGGATGGGACGACGAGATAAAGGATGCCCCTCTTGGACGTATGCTGGAGGAAACAGTGGCCAGAGTGCGGGGAATCAGATCCTGTCGGCGGAGACTGGTGTGTGAACGGCAATGAAATGACAGTTTGGGTGGATGCAAGCTCCGTGGCCACGGGAGTAGCACTAGAGGTGAATGGGACGTGGAAGATGCTTGCTGGTTGCGTCAACCAATGATGCCAACACATTAATCTTGTTGAGCTTGATGCGGTGATCAAGGGCGTGAATCTTGCCCTGCAGTGGCAGGCACCAGTTATGCATGTGGTCACCGATTCAGCATATGTGTGCATCGGTGGGTGTCTGACACCCTGACAGGAAGGACGCGCGTGAACACAAGGCAGCGGGTGAAATGCTGATGAGGCGGCGCTTAGAGACACTATATTTGGTGGAGGATATACGTTGGTAAATAGAACCGCGCTACAGCCTATGGTTGGATATAAGTGAGTTGTGTCACTGCAACGAGCCAGTTGACAAACGTCAGGTGACCCATCCACCAACAAGATTGATGTTAAAAGAAAATGTACTTTGAACTGTAGATCCAACGGTGTCTAAGGAACTGGTAAAATCTGTCGTTAGAACCTGTTGCCAATCGATCGATCCAAGTGCATTGGAAGAAAGGAAATTGTGGAGCAGGTTTGGACGAACCCATTGCAATGGTAGCCATTTTCTTACGCTCATTGACTGTGGTCCTCCCGTTTTGCAGTATGGCGGCCACTGAGACGGCAAGACTCTGCTGGTGTCATTCGTCAGCTAGAGACAGTCTTCTACGAACGAGGCCCGCCGACCGAAATACTGACTGACAATGACACCACGTTCACTTGCAGACAATTTAGGGAATTTGTAAACAGCTGGGGCGTGCATTTGAGGTTCCGGTGTTAAATACATTGTTATTCCAGGAAAAATTGTTCAGTCTTGGAAGCGGTTTACTGGCATAACGTCACCCCTCAACCTTTCACCTTCCACGGCACCGGCTGATGTACTGCACATACCACGTCCGGGTGAGAGGCATCGACGCGACGCCCCGCCTGAATCACAAATAACCGAAGGGGAATACAAGGAAGGGGACATTGTCTGGGTTAAGACTCCACGTGTAAATGCACGACCAAATTTGGAACCGGACGTGTGACCGAGGTGGTGAGTCAGCAGTCAGTGCGGGTCGATGGAACGCCTCGTCATGTTAGAGACCTGCGCCCTTTTTTTCGAATCCCACAACTGACGAAGAAGACACGGAGGATAGTGAACAGCCAATATACATAGAGTTGATTCAACAACCAATCACTCCGATAGCGGTAGTTTGCCAATAGATCGGGACGTGTCTAATGAGAGCTCCTCTGATGAAGAAATTCAACCAATCCCCCTTCGGAGGAGCACCCGGAACAAAGACCGTATCCTCACTGTCATCTGTGTGATCCGGAGATCAGGGGAGTGTGGCGGACATGAGACAGAACCTGGGACGATTCGCGACTTGCCTTTATTTGTTTAAATGAGGGAGAAAAAAGCACTTACCGCTCTGACGTAATCCATCCTCGTAACATAAAAAAGAATGAGGGGGACTGGCATCGCATTTTTTATCGATAAATTATTGGACGCAATGCATTATGGGACATGGACGCAATGAATTTGACGCAAGGATTATGGGTACATGAACAACTATAAAAAACTACTTTTTTCCAAGTCGGCGAAATTTCTTCGAGGACGTTCACGGTTGACAGCTAGAACGGGCAAATTTGAGAATTCAGGAAGGAACGACTCAAGTTTGAAATACCAGTTGGGAGAGCTTGAATTTACTCGCTGGTTACTGTTTTCTTCATTCGTTTTATTTACAATTCCGGTCAACTGAAAACTAAAGACTATTAATTTACGTTACGCTACTTAAAAGAAAAATAGGAATTTGAATTTAGATTTACTAATCTCAGAAGTTTTATTAGTTAATAAATATATTTCCCAATTTTTAATTTCGATTATTATGGAGGAAAAGATTGTTAAACATTTTCTGATTGTATCCCTTCATGTTTTTAATAAACGACAAGATTGTCTGCTTTTTCAAAGCTTGAATGGCGTTTGAGACAAATCGCTGATTGGTTAATAAATGCTAGCGTGGTAATTTGAAATTGAAGTTCGTGCGAGCCTATATTTGAACAAAATTGAGGTGACATTATATATATATATATATATATATATATATATATATATATATATATATATATATATAAAAATAAAACAAAGAACAGTCAAATTTATAATCCTCAGTTCTTTAGCATTTATTTTTAAAGCCAGTGCTCGATACACAGTAGAGAATAGTATCATTATATTATTGTTTAAAAATATATAACAAAACATGGTAATTTCTGTGACGCGATGAATATATATTTTTAAATAATATTAATTAATTATTTAAAAATGCTAAAACCCTCCATCTACCTTAGATACGTAGACTATAAACTGTTACTAGTCAAAAATATCGAAGAAATATGTAAACTTCAAAAACAGTTCCAAGACAAGTCCTTCCTTATATTCACATATGAACTTAATACTATTAACAAAATTCCCTTTTTCGATATATGGATTAAGACCAATAATAATAAGTTCATCATCTACCTATATAAAAAAAACTACAAGCATAAATTCCTCTACTCTTAACTTTAAAAGCGAATGTCTAAATTACTATAAAATAGCTATTATAAAAAACCTAATGAACCGTACAAAAACTAATTCATCCACAAAACACATCTTCTACAGCAAACTTAAAAATATAAAACAAACACTCATCAATAACAACTTCCCCAACTACATCGTTGACGAGCAAATAAGATGCTTTATCAGAGACTTCTATACAAAACATATAGAACATAATATCCGTCCAACTAACCCCAAACATATCAACCTTTTATATCGTAATCAGATGCATGCAAGTTATTATCAAGACAAAAATATCCTAAAAAAATAAAAACAAATACATCCACCACAGACCTAAGTAAAAAAAATAGAACTAACTATATACTACACTAAATCCACTATATCTAATAAAATCATTCGTAATGACTCTTCCACGAGTGTTGCAGAAAACCAGCATCGTTTATAAATTTAAATGTCCTCTGGAAGAATGCATTTCCAATGACAAAAATAATATTTATGTTGGACACACGACAATAAGGCTTTCAAGTAGGCTAAGTCTTCATCTGAACAACACCTCCAATATTTCTAAACATTTACAACAACATAGATGCCGACACTCGCAATTCAGAAAAATCCTCGTCGAAAATACCTCCATAGATTCCACGAAAAGAATAAATCCAATCTAAAAATACTCGAAGCTATTTATATAAAAAAATTGAAAACAAACTTCAATAAAATTAATTACGAATACTCCACAAACATTTTAAAATGTGTACAGTAGATAGTCTTTAAATATTAGCTTATCATTAATAATTTTTCCTTTATCTAACAACTACTCAAATCCGGTATTTTTCCACAGAATACCTAGTTACCTCCCCTTAAACGGTGCCAGCGTCACCCAAGGCATGACACAGCGTTCTTGACACCACATATGAAAATGTTAATTTTCGGATAACAGCAACAATTTTTATCCTTCACAACCATGAACACTAAATTCTTACTCTATAATTAAAAATAGCCTCATGATGACATTATGCTATGTCGAAAGTACTCGGAAATTTAATACAATATGAACCAACATGATTTTTCCCTATCGTCTTTTAATAACTGCACAAAAATATGAAAGGAATATGAAAGGATCCTATCGAGAATAAGTAGACATAACATGTCTAAATGAATGAAAACCTGTCTTAATGTATAATTCATGTCTAAAGGAAACGAAACCTGACTTATATATATATATATATATATATATATATATATATATATATATATATATAATATTATAAATTAATTGATTTAAAATATGTTTTTTCGCTACTTTCACTAGGAAAATGCTTGACTGTTAATGCGAGGAATTTTTGTCCTAATTTGTTCTTTACCATTTGGTTGTATGGGAGGCTATACCAAATTATTTTTCGACATCTGTTTTTTCTATGCTTTCCATTTTCATTTAAGTTAGTTTTCATTCAAGTTAGTTTTGGGTTTTTTGTAGCCACTCTCTTTTAGAACTTTATTATAAGAATTGATATGCCCATATTTGCTGAATTTGTACTTATTCTTTTACTGATAGATAACGGTATATGTTTAATTATAGATGTGGGGGTGATTTGATTTAGGGTGTATATATAAAGGATTGGTATTGGGTTTTTGATAAGGTGTGTATGTATTTTTATTTAAATCTAATTTTATATCCAGGAAGTTCACTTTTTTTAATTTACTGCTAACCGTAATTTTTAAGCCCATGCTTTTAAATTCTTTATATAATACCTTTCTAATTTTATTTATTTTGAAGTTAGTTGAGTTTCTAATAACCATAAGGCCATCGTCTCTGTACAAACCAATGTCTGTTATATTAATATCACAGTGCGCTGTAAGGTTGTATAATATAAAAAGACCTATGAGATCAGAAGACTCAGCTGAGTCTAGTGATCACATTATATATATATATATATATATATATATATATATATATAAGAATGCAATAGAAAATTAATAAATGAAAATAAAAGCTTAGTTGAAACGAGTTAAAAAGTAATTTCTCTAAAGATTCAGTTAAAGTAAAAATCAATGTTTCAGTCGCATAACGTGAATCACGTTTCTTCTCGCGAATTGGGCTAAAAATGCTTTTGTTTGTTTTTTGTTTTTTTTTGTTTTTTGTTTTTTTGTAATTACGTTGGGACATCGAAGAAACTGTATCAAGATTTTCCCAAAATGTCGTATATTTTCACACGCACATATATTCTCGCACACACACACACACACACACACACACACACACACACACACACACACACATCTGTGTTTGTCCCTGTGGTGTAGATGTTGCGAATTGAAAATCAGAAGGAAATAGTGCGATCAGATATATTCTCCGGTATTCATTATTTTAGAGTAAATCTATATTGTATATTGTAATTTTACATTTCACACACACACACACACACACACACACACACACACACATATATATATATATATATATATATATAAATTATGACAAAGTCTCGACAATTATTTTAAGACAAGTCTTAAAATAATTATCGGACTTTGTCCATTTCATAATGTGTGACGTCATTGTTTACATTTGGATACGCTTTGACCAAATATGAATGTACGTGAGAGATTCATGGAACATTGAAGTTTAAAAACAGTAAAATTTGCTTTGCCAGTCGGACGATTCTCCGTGGCTCGATCGGTTAAGGCACGCCAGGCTATATGACGTTCCCGTATAGGATACAGGTTCGAATCCTGTCAGAGGACGAATAATTTCTATGACAATTTCTCGGACATTCAGGCCGGTAAATGTTATTAATACTGTTTATTATAAAACAGTTCATTTATTTAAATATCTGTATCTATAAAAAGAATGTATAAACATAAAAATGTCTTAAAACATATATATTAGTTCAAGTGTACTTATAGTTTGAAATGGCTGCCTCATTTTTATTTATTTAACAGTGCTAAATGGGCCGTCAATTTCAAATACAGTGTGTCCACAATAACGTTTCAATTAAAAAAAATGTTCGATTTTTAAAAATCAGTTCACTCCAGGTAAGGCAATAAAGCTACTAAGACGCAAGTGGTTACCGATTTTGATAAGTATGAGAAGAATAAAACATTAATGAGGGAGAAAAATAAGAAGACAGAAAATAACAATTTACGCTGCATTTCAATTTTTGAGGATTAATGTTGACTGGAAAGCAATAAACCGAATGACAGTTCCACAAGTGTGAAAGAAGAAACTGTTAACATAGAAATTACGGTTGCATCTAGTCGTCTCAATAGTAAAATGATGAAACTTTGCCGTCAGTCTAGTACCGCGCTTAAATTCATAAAGTCCCTAGAGTACCACAGAGAAGAGTTCATTTGAACAATCACCAAAAACATACAGGGTGTCCATAAAGTTCGGGTGCACTTTAAAAATTTATAACTTTATTTGTATTTGCGATAGAAATAATCTGTAAAAAAAATTATAAAGTTTAATGTACCTAGTTTTAAGTATAGCTAAAATAAAATAATGTGATTTCAGGCATTACTGTAAATCAATTGGAAAATATTTTCCGTGAACTGCAAAATCGTATTACCATTTGTATTGCTAATGATGGAGGACATGTGGAAACTTAAATAAAACCTTAAAAAATACAGATTTACTTCTTTCTAATCCTTTTTTACAAATTATTTCTATCGCAAATACAAATAAAGTTATGAATTTTTTAAGTGCACACGAACTTTATGGACACCCTGTATTTACAGAAAAAGGGACTAATAGGCTGCTTTTACGGCGAGGGCAAAGTGACTAAGGCCGAGATCAGGACCAATAACATTTCAGATTCTTCTTTGTATCTTATCAAGCATCTCTAAATACATAGCAGAAGCACCACAGATGTATCAGCAATATCCAATGATTGGACAAATGATAAACTTATAAACGTGTAAGGTAGATTCTGGCAAGAAAAATTATCTAGCACGGTACAGTGAAGCAACTTTCCTGGCAACAGACCTAATAACCGATTCAATATATTTTTCCCATTTGATGTCAAAGGAAAACGTTAACCCGTGACGTCGCAAGGAGTCACTCTCCTGGAGGTTAGCATCAGCCATTATGATGAAAGGCAAAAAGAATTCTCTCAGACGATTAAGCAGTTTCGTTTCGGAAGCGTTAAAATTAATAAGTCATTCCTTGTCCCCAACAGAGTGTAGAACTTTTCTTTTTTTTAGATCAGCTGCCAATTTTACCCGCATGGAATCGAATAGACTTAATATTAAGTGAAATGCTTTCGAGATATCTAAAGTAACAGCCGGAGTTTCACTATTCTTATCTAAAGCTTCATATATTCTGTCAGCAACAGAATCAAATTGAATGAAGAGAAAAGGGACAGAAGACTTATTCTTATTTAACACCAGGAGTCACGGGAAAATAACTAGTTAGAAATTATACGGTGCCTCATTCTTAGACTTAGCCTCTTAAAAATAGATCCGTTAATTTTTATATATATATATATATATATATATATATATATATATATAATAAAGAGAAAGAACAGTAAGATATATAATCCGGTGTTCTTATTAATATTTTTATTTTTACAAAATAGTGCTCAATGCAAATCTACGGAGCATAAATATTATAAATTTCCTTATTTAAAAATATGGTTCCATCGCTACAGAGGAATTACCATGTTTTAAAAACAGAAGCTAAAAACTGCAAATTCAATTATAGAATTAAATTAAAGTGACCAGTTCTGTTTCATTTTCAAGAGAATTTTGGAATAACTTATTTTGAAATTTACTGCTTTTTATGAGCACATATATTCATAATATTAATGTCTATGGATATGGGGAAATACAATCATTTTAACAAGGTCTGGTAGGGTATACTTTTTCACTGACAACTATTTTATCAACATTATGAGTTACTTTCGAAAAGAAGTTAAGTCAAGGTAGGGTAGGGGTGTCTTTTCAAACAAATCATGACATCCGTTCAACGCATGTCGTCTGAGCTTTTTCAACGACAAAAAGTTAGATAAAGAAACAGACAACTTTAAGGGTTCATAGGATTAGTTTATTTCACCCGGAACGGGATTTTCGTCCGATTTCATTGGATCCCATTTTGGGGGGAAATAAACTATGAACCGTTACAGTTTTCTGTTTCTTAATTTAACTAATATTTGTTTTGTTTTTACATTGAGCTCTCTGGATTACATCCTCCTTGGGATTATCCATATGGATTACCAAATACTTCTTTAACTAACTAATTCTCTCTCTCTCTCTCTCTCTCTCTATATATATATATATATATATATTTCATTGAAAACGACAGACAAGGTGCTTTTATTTAGTTTTTTATGCAATTTCTCATGCGATCTAATATTTTTTTTTCTTTTTGAATGATAAATTATATAAAAACTGTCCGAATGTTCTTTTTATCCGAGCGCTTTCGGCTATACATTTAGCCATTTTAAATGCCCATTAAGAAATTGTATTCCTGATCAATCAAAATTCGTAAATAATTATATCGGCCACAGTACAACATGATTGACACGCAGACTCACTCTACAACTTTCTGTCCATAGCTCAATTAGATCTCATTTAAATATTCATGGAGACCTACCGGACACTATGCGTAACATACTTGTTGACAACACTATAATAGCATCATCTACATGCAAAAAAAGGCTAAAAATAATGGAAGCCTTATTAATAAAAACAAAAAACAACACTTAATAATATTAACTTTGAATATGGACACAATATCGTGACCGTGTTTTGAAAAATGAAAACATTTTATGAAACATACATACAACAAACTATTTCTTATTTAACAGTTAAAATATTTAATCCTTGAAAATGGCTAAAATACACACACACACACACACACACACACACACACACACATATATATATATATATATATATATATATATATATATATATATATACTAGCAGTATGGCCCGGAGTTGCCCGTGCTTGATTCAAAAATCGTACGACTCATACAGCAATCGCTATCACTTGACTTCAAATATTTTGCCCTTCCTTTCCTTTAAAGGAGTGCCCTTTGCCGTGCTGATGTTGCTACATGCCTTACTTCTGAGAATTTTTTCTAAGCTCTATACTAAACATTAAATCTGTTACGAAAAAAGAACTAAACAAAATAAACACAAAACGATCAGCTTTAAAAAAGGACTCGTAACTGGAAAAACCGAATGAAAAAAAGAATGTTTCCCACTTGTGACGAATGCAGCTATCGATTTTTTTTGCATGCTAGTTAACATTCGTGTCGGTCAGCTGTTGGCTCTCACGTTGGCCAATAGAATCTTCCTGTCTATTCGTGGCAGCCAGCTATAGGCTCTCACTCTGGCCAGTAGAAAATTGCCGAAAACTACATGAAAACTGCCGTAGAAGCATGAAAAAATCGATTATTTCCCCGATCGATGGGAGTTGGGAAATGCAAAGTCGGTCTTGGCCTTCCCACTAACTTGGAGCATGTGCATGTAAATTTTGATGCAAATCCATCGAAAATTGCGGACGTGCATTCGTTACACACACACACACACACACACGCGTGCGCGCGCGCGCATCCTACCTTTTATAGACAGCGATAATACTTTAATCGTTATTGCTAGTAGTAGGCTGGTATATGATTAGTCGCTCCGTTTATTTATTAAATATTATATTTATTCATTTTCACCACGTTGTCGGATTATTAAAAAAATCAATTATGTATGTCTCCATGTATTTATGCAAGATCTGCAGTGTATGGCTTCGGTTTTACTCGTCACATGAAAACCTACGAACAACCTGAACCGAATTTACAAAGCAGGCCAGGCCCTGTACGGATCAATCTGTTGTGTCTGCAATAAGCATTGCAAGTTACTTGCTAGCTTCAAGAGTCGTTCCCACAATGACTAAAACTATGGATCAGATTGGTCAGCGATGATCATACACGTTTCACGAGTCGACAGCCATCACATATCTAAGCACGTTTTGTAACTATTATCTCCCATTGAATAAAATATCTGCACAAATTTAACTACAGTTTATAAATTCATTTTCTTAAGCGCCATTCTTTAAAAAGTTTTAGACACTTCAAATGAATTATGAAATCCTTTCTTTCTGAAACTTAATAAAATATTTCTTCTTTATTATGAATGTTTTTAAAATATGACGTGTTGCTATTAAAGCCTATTCCTATCTTGGAACACGTGAATGTGTCATATAGTTCCACTCACTTTTTTATCGGTTAGATGTGATAATACATAAAGATAACGTTTTACAAGTCAATTGCCGGTCTATTGAAACAGTCATGAAACTACAAATACCTGCGACCATCGGACAATTGTTAGAGATGGCTTAAACAAGTAAAAAGTCGCCTTTACAAATTGCAAATGTTCAAAGAAAATGTTATTTCACAATCAGGCCTCCACACATTTGTTCTCGTTAGGAAAAAAAACATCTATTTAAATTAAAGTCTTGTTAATAATGACTATCGATCGGTAAAATATCGTCAAAGATTTAATAACATTTCAGGTGTGATCAAGTACAGAATGATTAAATTTATATTTGAAAACTTAAATTAATGGAGATGTTTTTTAGAAATAGTGATTTAAACATTTCAGCAAGGCTTACCGCCATATAGTGTTGAAACATTGGTTCTCGTGCGGTCCATTAAGTTAAGCAACGTCGGGCATAGTCAGCACCTAGATAGGTGACAGTTTGGGAATACCAGGTGCTTGGATGTGCGGGCGGTGTAACGGATAATGACTCGTAATTATTAATAGTAGAGCCGAGTTTCAATTTCAGCTGGGTTCGTTATATTCACTTACGCGTAAATACCATTGAGAAACGTATGAATTCACATCTTCTCCCCCAGCTATGTGTTAAATAGTAAGACTTGTATCACTAAACCGTTATTATCTAAAAAAAGAAAATTCTTACAATCTCAAAATATTTTCTAACATCTAGAAATCACCTCTCTGACAGACCAAACATGGTCTTATGATCAATAAGCGGACGTTTACCACACGGACACGCGCCGATTGCATATAAGTGATTTAAAAGTATCAAGTAATTTAAGACCAACATACACAACTCCAGTCAGAGATACGTAGTTGTTCAGCCTTTAATTTAGATAACCTGGGTTAATACCAAATTTCATTGTGAAAACATTGACTTACATAAAACCCTGATATACTATATGTCAAATCATTCAAAGTAGCGATCTTTTTTGATATCATTTATAATTTTTATATCGTTTGTCATTTTTATTTCACAATTCTGAATTTTATAAATTAGTCCTTTCCAATCATCACGAAAAAGATGTACTATTGGCTGAGTCATCATTACTTAATTCCCCCTCTTACGCCCACATACTAACCTCATTCAGTAACCCTCTATCTTGAGTCGCTCTTGGGCCTTGTATTTAGTAATTATTTAGTATTAAAAAAAAAGAATTCTTTGGCTGCGGAGTGATAAAAGAAAGTGTTCGAGCTGTTACATTGTGTGTAGCCCATGGCGTGACCATTCAGAAGAGAATTGAAATGTGAACTACAGCAATTTCCCAGCGGCGCTTGACCAATCAAAAGGCCAAACTGTCGATTCAAAGGGCGTCTGTTCACTTTTAGAAAATATTGCACAATAAACGCTGAATGTTTAACAAGCGTTGTCTGCCAGCTTCGCTTGTTATTCTTGCTTTGTACGAATTGATTTTGAACATTGGTACTCTGCTCCAAGAACTGTCTAGAATCCACTTCGGGCCTTGCCTTCACTGTCTTCCACATAGACACGGACATGCGCTCGAGCATGCACACACTCTCTGGCAGTCTCGACTCACCTACCTAGCAATTTCAGTTTACACGTATTTATCTATTATCTACCTTGTGTGTTCACATCTGTCTCTCGATCTCTCAATTTCCCTCTTTTCACACACGCATATACACACACATACACGCACATATATATATATATATATATATGTGTAATTCTGTGACTCCCGTTAGTCCGTACCTCCCCCACACCTTCTAAAATATACATTGATCGATCGAAACCAAATTTTGGGGAGAAGTGAAAATAGGTAAGGCGTTACAAAGTACAGTTTCCCTCTCTTCACTCACGCATACACACACACACACACACACATACACACACACACGCACATACACACATGGGTGCAATAAATTTTGCGGGGGAAAATTGAAAGTTTTATTATTTAACATGCAAAATAGTCCCGCTATTTAAAAAAAAAAACAATTTAATGATTAAAATAATAAATACAGTTGAATCCATTACATTCACTTACGTGCAAATACCCTTGGAAAAAGTGTGAATCCTCTTCTTCTCCCTCCAGCTACGGGTAAATAGCAGGGCAGACTGGGTTCTATAGCCTTGGATGGCAACTGGTCTAGGAGAAGTACAACTCTGAATTCAAACCCAGAGTTGAGCCACTAAGGCGGATGGACGACACTTTATGCTACCTTCCGGCAACTCCTGCAGCCGCGCTGGTACCAAACTCTATTGGTTTATCCTCTCCTTTGGACTCTGCTAGCAAGGCCGAGAGGGGGAACTAGACTTCTGGGCAGCCCTGGTTCTCCATATATCCCGCCCAGGATTGTAGCGCACTGCGCTACTCCATTCGTCTCTCGATACAGAAGGATGCCGACGACGGACTTATTTAATAAAAATGCAATATTGTTTTCTATAAGTTTTATATTTCATCGATTGGTTTGCGAAATTGAACGAAATTTACTATTTACACGTATATTCTCTTTGGATATTTTGGTGGAAAAATCACTATTTCAGAACTTCATGTTAATAACAAACCAAAAGTGAAGAGTAGTCAGTGGCTAGTATAAAGTTGCTCATATGAATGCCTTATTCTATTTACATGTAGGCTGTTTAATCCTGAGGTCAGGCTACTTGTAAATTAGATATTATTTCAAAACTTCTTGTATAACAGAACAAATCAACAGTGAAGAGTAACCAATGTTTTCTACAATTTTATTTATATGAATGGCTTTTTAGTCTACCTACATTTTAGGCTGTAGAATTCTTTTCTTTAATTGGACCCAGGAGCGTTGTAGCAGGAAACCTCTCTGACAGGTTGAACAGTTTAAAGGGGATTTTTCCGTAAAGAAAGTGTTTTTTTTCTAATCTGATTAAATGGACATTTGAAAGACGTAAATCAAATGAATAAAGTTAGTTGTCTATATTTCCTTAACACTAAAGATTTAATCTTTATTTTACTGACTGTGAATTTGTATTATCATTTTAAAGAAGGTTATAACCAAACTCTGTTTCTTTTTCTTATGATTCTTGGATTTCAATTTTATATGTATTTTGTTATTTTATATTTACCTAATTTTATATTATATTTATATACTTACACTCTCTCTAAATTCTGTTTTTATTTCCGGAGTGGTTTTTTTCTGTTTTCCTTTTGAATTTGTAGGTCTGATGAATTGGATCGTATTTATGATTCCAATGGAATAAATTATGACCATGGAATATTAGTGTTTAAGCCTTTTTTATATATATATATATATATATATATATATATATATATATATATATATATATATATATATATATAGTAAAAGTAATAAATCCGTTGGTATATAATCCAAGTGGATCCTACTAATATAAAATATTAAAATTGATCCACAAAAAGTGATCAATGTATTTATTATTATAGAGCAAATAATTAATACAAAATAAAATCCAAAATCACCTCGTATATGGAATAAGCTTATTTCGACAGACGAAAATATGATTGGTCAGTCTTATTCAACCACGGTATAAACTGAGTTCGTGCAGGTAATAGAAATTTAACTGTGAAAGCTAGAAAAGAAAAGAAGAACTTCGTCTATACCGGGGTTACATAAGACTAAGGAATCATATTTTCGTCTGTCGAAATAAACTTATACCCCATATGATGTGATTTCGGATTTTTGATGATATATATATATATATATATATATATATATATATATATATATATATATATATATATATAGAGAGAGAGAGAGAGAGAGAGAGATATCTAAGAAACAGCAGATATATTATATATAGTGCTCAATATTAAAAATAGACCGTTAATAATATTATATGAAAAGATTACTTTTAAATATCAATTTTAGCCTTTTTAAATCAATTTTATCTTTTATTTTAATTTTATTTAATTTTTATATCAATTTTATTTTACGGGATAAAATTGATATTTAAAAGTTAAGTAATCTTTTCATAAAATATTATATATAAATATTTTTCATTATATATATATATATATATATATATATATATATATATATATATATATATATATCGCTAAGTCGAAACCCTTAGTGATAGCTGTATTCCAATGCCTTAGTTCTTTTTGGATTATAGAATGAATATGTTTAGGTGATAACAAATGAAAATATGACTGACACAAAATAATATTAGATGTTATGAAAAAATGCACTAATAAATAGTACTGGGATAATTATATTCAAAAAACACATACAGTAGGAATATTTATTTCTAAAAAGAACATTAGGTAAAACATAAAAGTCATCTGTCACTGGTGTGCACATCCTCTTGTCATTTTTCCCATCACTCATGGAAAGCACAACAGGTGCATCATTGTCAAAGTTCAGCATTTCTTCAATATCAACTTTCTATAACTTTTTTACATTTTCATTCTATACTCTTTTAGGGTAACTTACGAGTATTGATATCATCGCCTGTTCATTAGTGACACAAAACCTTTCAAAATACTAGGTTCATCTTCATCAAATCGTGTTCCAATCCAAGTGTGTCTCAAACATTTATCCCTGCTGCCTTCTCAACATCTTTCCGGACATTTTTTTATCTCATACATGTCATCCTTAACATTAAACTCCTCTTGGAAGTCTTCAGTCTTTTCTCCTCTGTTGATTGCAGAAATTATGCAGTTCATAAAATTGCTTTTTTACTTCGTCATCATGGAACGTAAAATTCATTAGTCACACAGCTGTAATATCGATGTCACACCGGGAGGAAGGCAATTGAGGAAAACATTATTTTTTGACAAGCAGTTCAGTGGGAGGACGTGCAGAAGAGTTATTCAGGAAAATAAAGATTTGACATTTCTCACCCAAACCAGCTTCTTTGCAATGAACTCTTGTTGCCGGTAAAAAGTGTTTATTGAACCAATCAGAAAATAATTCTCGAATTACAACTGTTTTCTTGTTTGCATATTAATGAACAGGTAAGTTGCGCACACCTTTGAGATACCTTAGCCGTTGGCCTTTTTTTTCCTATAACTTCCAGCTTCATATTGTGTGTGTCTGCTGCATTAGCACACCCATGAATAGTTAACCTATCCCTAGCATCCTTGAAGCCTGTTGGGGCTCTCTCACCTGCTGTTGTTAAAGCTTTTCTAGGCACGTACCGTCAGTACAGAGCTGTTTCATCAGCCTTGTAAACTTGCTCAGGACTGAGCTTTTCATCTGATATTATTTTGGTAAATTCTTCTAAGTAATTTCCAGCTGTTTTGTGATCAGCTGAAGCTTTCTCGCCACATATTTTTAGATATTTTATACTATGTTGCTTCTTAAATTTCTGCAGCCAACCTTCCGTATACAGACACTAACTTTCAGCGTTTAGTATGATATTTTCTTGCGTCTTCTATGACCATCAGTTAAGTCAAAGGTATGCGTTCACTTCTTCGTTGCCATATCCAAAAACTTGTCATTTTTTTCCTTATTCAGTGTTTTTTTTCTGTTTTACATTTGTTGTTGTCATAAATGTCACAGTAGAATTTCAGCAATTTCTGTTTCTTTAAACCATATATAGTAACAGTTCTGACATCTTATTCTTCAGTCAGACGCTGCACAATCTTCTACAGTCAGTTAGCCATTCGTGATACACCTTTAGGCAATCATGTATCTTTCGATACATGACTTGTCATTCCTTTCTGCGGTAGACCAGTCCTGCTATTTACCCATAATGAATGTAATTGAATGTAATGGATTCGACTGGAATGGATAGCGGCTTGGATTGAGGAATCGGAGAGCCGACTTCTCCGATTCTTCAATCCGCGCCGCTCTCCATTAATCCACAGGGCCAATTCTACAGTAATTCAAATTGATAATGAAAGATGCTTCATTTTTTTTCTTCGTTTTGACATTCCAGAATGTAGAACATAGTAGAGAGTATAATTTAAAACAAAATCCCACAATTGGAAAAGAAAATAATTGCCTCTTGTTGATGTTTACTGCATGAGTGTTGACCCGCAACAGATGGTGACAACTGCAGAAGGTCCGTCGAGCCTTCTCTGACTCTACAACGGATTATGACCTCAGCTTCCGTTGTTCGCACTCCAAGTGAAAAAAAAGTGCAGTTAAGAACATTGGATGTTCGGATTAAGAATGGTGAACCGGTGTATATATATATATACATACATACATACATATATATATATATATATATATATATATATATATATATATATATATATATATATTACACTTCTACTTTTGTATTGAGCTCTGTTTTAAATTAATGTTCTGAACACTGAAATCTTACTCTTCGTTCTTTTACATTTTGATATATATGTGTATATATATATATATATATATAGAGAGAGAGAGAGAAAGAGAGAGAGGGAAGGAGGTTGCGATGGGTAAATTGTCGCCATTTTATACTTTTAATTCGCCTCATGCGTGTTGTTTTTTATTTTGTAGACTGCGGAGTATAGTAGGGTCAGTTGATCTATGAGAAAAAGAGCAGCATGACGCATGACGCTCTTCCAGAAATTTAGAAACGCCATGCTACACTACTTGGCATTGTCGCCGGAAGCTACAATCCGGACATTTCATTGTTTGGGTGTCAAGCTGGGAACAGTGCAAGGATTCAAAAAGAGTTGGTTGAGTCTAATGGTGATTTGGATGGTACGGTACCTTAGAAAACTTACTCTGATTGTTCTGATAAGAAAAGAACTCCTGAATTTGTTGGTAAGGATCTCAGACTCAAGACGAAGGCTTTCATCAAGTGACTTGAGCAGGTAATGCTGCCCTGAGTCAAGAGGGTGGCTGCTGGTAGACCCTAAGTCTGACAACAGGACTGCACCAGGTCACGCAAGCAGGAAGACACAGTCATGGCTGTCGGATAATTTTAGCGACCACATTATCCCTTACATCTGGTCACCTAACTCTTCAGACTGTAACCCCCTTGATTATTATGTGTGGGACGCAGCTGAGTGAGAGACCAACAAATCTCCTTGTAACACCAAAGATGAATTGAAGGCTAGGATTACGGCAGCATTTATCAACTTAAACATGGAAAGTGTCCAGAACAGATGCAATAAATTTCGAAGTCATCTGGAGGCCGTGGTTGAAGCCAATGACGATTTTATTGAATAAATTTACTCTTTAGTATTTCAAGATATTTTTGTGTAATTTTGGTAAATATATGTTAACATAAAATGTCAGTGCTATTTTCATTTTTGCATCATTTAGACAATTTTTCCATCATACCTTGGAGATATTTATTTTACATTTGGCAATATTAACTTATTTCGATGTCAAGCCACATGTTATGAGGATCGAACTTACTATCAGAATAATTCAACTATAACTCGCTTGCTAAAATATTTTTGAAGAGGAGTTAAAATCTCAAACAAATGGAACAAAAGTTTGTTTTTTTTCCCAAGAAATATTATCGTCCTTACTGGTAATGAAATACTTCAATATAAATTGATTCTTTTATTTCTTGTTGAAAATTATCTTGGATTCCCGACAAAAAATAATTTTGATAATGATCTCTTCCTTGCTTGAAAGGTTTCCCACTTAGAAATTGTTTCATTTGCTTGATGAAAATTTTTCGTTTCTGACTAACCTCACACATTTAGGAAGATCTGAGTATGCTAATCTAAAAAATGATTTCCAAAATAATTTGTCCATGTTTTTTTTTTTTTGTTTTTTTTTTTTAATTAGTGGGAGCATTCTACTTAAGTAGTGTCGCAAAATGTGATGTAGGTACTTTGCTCGAATTTGCCATTCATCACTAACATCATAGATCAGTTCTAAATGTTCTCATGTTTAATACCTGAGCACGATGGTAGATAACCAATTGGAAAAACTAACTCCATAGATGGAGGATCGATGAACGTTAGCAGCGAGATAACATTTCCGAAAAATTACGGCCTGGGAACTTTCCGTAATCTATCGGATGTATAATCCAAATAATTTAGTATGCGAATATATTAAGAATTGAAATGATTGAAAGAACATATTTTTTTATGGATTCTCTAATTGAAAGCAAAAATTATAACTCGTAAAATAGACATTTTTATTTGGGATTAATTTTTAATCCATTTTGAATAAAATTTTTGATATTTCATTAATTTTAATTTTGCATTGCGCATATTCACTTAAAATGAAAAATTACGAATAAAATGTACTTATAAATTTGCTAATTTTTAAATAAACCTATTTATTTAATTTCAAATGTTTCTAATGATACAAGAAAGAGGTTTTTTCTCCCGGTCTTTTCAGCTTTGTAGTGAGGAAAATGTCGATAATCGAGTGTATTGCTGATAATATGTTCAATCTTCCTCTTCAGCTGAATATGAAAAGGAAATAGAAAATGGAAAATATAAGACGAAGAAAGGAAATTAAAGATAGAGAAGAAAAAGAAATATAGAGGCAAAGGAATAAAGAGGCAAACCAAAAAAAGGAAAAAGAAGAAAAGAAAAAAATAGAGAAGCTAGAATGTAGAGGAGGGGGGAGAGAAAGAAATGGAAGAAAGAGACGAGAAGAGATAGGTAAAAGAAAATAGACCCGGCGGAAGAAAAACACGAAAGAAATAAAAAAAAAAAGTGAAGAAAAGAAAGGAGATAAAAGACAAAGAGGGGAAAAAAGAAAATCGTTCAAGAAAATGGGAAGTAAAACGGAAAACTAAACATAAAAATGTGAAAGCAGATGTGAAAGAAGATTAAAGGAAAAGAGAAGAAAATGATTATGAAGAAGAAAAAGAATATGAAGAAGAAAGAAATAAACGAAGAAGATGAAGAAAGTGAAGATGAAAATATGGAATACAAGAAGAATCAAAGATAGTAAAAAATGAAGAGTAGAAAGAAAAAAAGAAAGAAAGAAAGAAAGAACAAAAGAATAAAAAAAACGAAAATTATAGAAGTTAAAGACAGGAAAATGAAAAAAAGGAAGAAGAATGAAAAAAGAGAAATTTAATAGAAGGAGAAGAAAACAAAAATGTGAATAAAAAGTCGAAAAATAAATAAATGCAAATAAAGAAAGGTTTAGATTGGTTTGTTTTATTTTGTTTAATGGCATATCAACCTCAATGGGTTATTTAATGCCGACAACATTTTTAGGATAGATTCGTATGAATAGAATATGTATTCTTTGGTTTAGATCGGTTTGGTTTATTTTTCTTTAACGGCATATCAACCTCAATGGGTTATTTAATGCCGACAACATTTTTAGGATAGATTCGTATGAATAGAATATGTATTCTTTCGTTTAGTTTGGATTGGTTTATTTTGTTTAACGGCATATCAACCTCAATGGGTTATATAATGCCGACAACATTTTTAGGAGAGATTCGTATGAATAGAATATGTATTCTTTGGTTTAGATCGGTTTGGTTTATTTTTCTTTAACGGCATATCAACCTCAATGGGTTATTTAATGCCGACAACATTTTTAGGATGGTTTATTTAATGCTGATAAAAATCTTTACTGTTGGTAATATTTTGTTTTGTCAAAAATCTGTTTCTGGTAATATATTTCCTTCAAAATTGTATTACTGGTAATAATTTTTTCCAAAACGTTTTGCTGGTAATAGTTAACTATTTCCCCATAGCTGGGACCCTAACAGGTGCTACCACCCCCGGTCAGGGTGGACCTGGGAACACCAGCTATTAGAGGGTGCTTCCACGCTCCGCAAAACCTCCTGATCAGAGGCCTTGCTGCTGTACGTAGTTTAACGTCTTACCCAGGACGCAGATGTAGTTTAATGTCTTACCCAGGACGCGGATGTAGTTTAACGTCTTACCCAGAACGAGCAAACAAAGGAAGGAAAAAAAATTAAAATAATTGAAGAAGAAAGGTGAAACATGAATAAAAAGACGAAAAAATAAACATAAAAGAAGCAAGGAAATAATTTTAAAAAATAATAAAAAGGGTAGAGAAAGAAGAAAAAAGAAGAGGGGGAGGAGGAGGAGAAGAAGAAGAGGGGAGGAGGAGGAGAAGAAAAAGAAGAGGAGGAGGAGGAGAAGAAGAAGAAAAGAGAAGAGGGGGGAGGAGGAGAAGAAAAGAGAAGAGGGGGAGGAGGAGGAGAAGAAGAAAAGAGAAACGGGGAAAAGGAATGCAAGAAAACGGAAAGCCAAAAATATATTAAAAAAAGAAAGAAAGACTGATAAATGTCGATTCGAAAAGGTGAGGATCAAGCATAACTCTCATCTTTATTTAAGCATTTCACTAGAACGAAGAAAGTTTTAGAATAAACAAGAAACAAAAATGTAAAGCAAATAGTCGTTCAAGCAAGATCCAATATCTCTATTAATAAACCCATTCCTATTTTAATCTTGTACAATTGGAAACAAAGTCTGTTTTGTTTTTAGCGAGCCACAAGGAGAGACTGCACCGAGTGACAAACAAATCACATTGTTGAAATAAACGAACAAGCAGCTCAGTGGCTACAAGTTCAATTCATAAAGATTTCTTCGGTGTGGATCATACTCGCAAAAAGGATATAAACACACGCACTCGACGGCGTTCTTTTAATTTCCATTTCAGTTGTCAAAAATTCCAGAGATCATCGATTTCAAACAGCTTTTCAAAATGAGACGCCGAGTCAGTTTTAACATAATCAGATAGAAAGCCATACATACGAAGAACCCAAAGAGGACCGACCTCATTGGTAATGACTTTACATTTATAAATATTGCAATTCTTTTCTGACAATTTTATATTAGTCTGAAAGAAGACCAACTATGGAAGATTATGTTGCGCCAATAATTCAAGATGGAAGGGTTTATCGCTTTGATTTGGAAAATAGCTATCAAAAATTTGTTTTTTACTCATCCAAGTATGCCAGATCAGATATATTAGCTTGGTTTGGCACAAGACCACAGAATAATGAGCACAAACAGTACGATAAGAAATATACTAGACGGAAAATAGCATCGAAGAATCAGACGTGCAAAGGTATCAGCCTATGATGCTTCATCGGCCAGCTTAGCAATAAATACCATATGGAAGGCATTAATAAATAAAGAGAAGTGTCAGCAAAGCTTCGCAGCAGCAGCAGTAAGTAAAATAGTGGAGAATGAGCGTCACAGCAGCAAGATCTCAAGATTGTCCAACAACACAATAACCTAATGGATTAAATTTTTGATTTGTGAAATTGATGACATTGTAATGGCGAGTTCAATCCTTGGTCGGTTAGAACAGATTTAGACTCAGTGGGAACAAGGCGAGCAATAATTGTGCAGTACCAAGAACAAAATACTGTATCTATAGACATAGACAGCATTGAATAAAGTAAAAATTTAAGTGCCAGATTCCATGAAGGTTACCCGAATCGCCAAACACTTGAAGAACACCGGCGCTTGTACAACGGCTAAAAAGCACATCTCAAAAACTCTAGAAAGAAAATAAGACCTGATTCGAAACAACATAGAAAATATTTGATACACTATGTCAACATACGTTTGATTTTTTATGGTTGAAGTCTAGGTACAAGCCGAGGACCTACCTAAGGTCTTTTGGCAGAACGAAGAAATTCCAAAATTTGATATTTGGTCAAAGTAGGAAATGGGTCAGGCCGAGAACTTTTAACTACTACCACGTAGGTCAGTGTACGGCGATTATGTAAACATGAACTTCCCTGATACCTTAACTTCCAATATGTGACCCCAGAGATATTTTTAACCATTTCATAGGGAGAAGATAAATGGGATCTTATATGCCAACAAAATCGGAAGTTCGTCTAATAATGAAGGCATTATCATTTGGTCTGTAAATATGCTTCACTCAGTGAACCCCCAAATCACTACCAATGATCACTATTTTTCAAGGCAAAAATCGAATAGAGGAAAACTCAAAATATCTAAGGTAAATATCTTTAGATATATTTTCTATAATCTTCTATGGAGATCTTAAGAATTATATCTTTTGCGTTTCATCCAGAAAAAAATAGGTACACCTATTGATATCAAAAGCAGTTTTTCAAAGGCCAAATTTACCATCTCAGATGTATTCATCCGCGAAGTGTTTAATACGCATGCGTCAGTTATCCATTTGTATTGATTCTGTCAGAAATAACTCAAGGATGACAGACTTAATATTTCAAAATGTTATTATAAACGAGTAGTAATAAATTGTTCGTAAAATGACATTATTGCAAAACAATATCACCAGGTTATTTTGGGGGAATACAATATTCCAGAAATAGACCAATAAATTATATTAGTTATGTGCCATGCGTGATACGCGCTTAGGCGACCGTGTATCTTTCGATACATGACTGACAGGGCAGATTTTTTTCCCACAGTAGGTTACCATTTCTTTCTGCGATAGACCAGTTGCCAACCAAATCTTATCTATCCTGCTATTTACTCATAGCCAGGGTGGGGGGAAGAGGATTCATACCTTTCCCAAGGGTATTAGCACGTAAGTGAATGTAATGGATTCGATTGGAATTCGAACCCAGCTCTCCGATTCCTCAATGTGAGTCCAGTACTCCACCGTATGTATTTCTATATTTTATTATTTCAGGATGTTTGTTGCAAGACAGGAGACATATTGATGTTTACTCAAGCCTATAAATGAGAGTTTCCAAGGAAGATTTAAATCACTACAGGAGTAACTGCTACAATGGTGAAACACTCAATGGAAACATTACACATTCCACATTACAATAGTAAGTGGACATGCAGCGTGGTGTAATGGTTAGCAAGCTTGTCTCGCTAGAACAATTACGACTGAGTAATGAGTTCAATCCTCACTGGGTGCCCCATAATTTTGGCCTTGTGCCACATCTGAGGTACGCGTGGAAAATCACTACGCTGTGAAGCTCTGTGAAATGAGCTTCTTCACCATTTCTCTACGGTGTCCTGGCTAAGACGTTAAACTACATCTGCGTCCTGGGTAAGACATTAAACTACGTCCTGCAGCAAGGCCTCTAATCAGGAGGTTTTGAGGAGCGTGGAACTAATTGCTGGTGTTCCCAGGTCCACCTTGAGCCGGGGTGGTAGCACCTGTTAGGGTCCCAGCTGTGGGCAAATAGTTAACTATTAACTGCAATACTTTTTTGAAAAATTATTACCAGCAATACAATTTCGAAGGAAATATATTACCAGAAACAGATTTTTGACAAAACAAAATATTACCAGCAATAAACATTTTGTCAGACTTAAATAACCCATTGAGGTTGATATGCCGTAAAACAAAATAAAGCAAACCAATCTAAACCAAAGAATACATACTCTATTGATACGAATCTATCCTAAAAATGTTGTCGGCATTAAATAACCCATTGAGGTTGATATGCCGTAAAACAAAATAAAGCAAACCAATCTAAACCAAAGAATACATACTCTATTGATACGAATCTATCCTAAAATGTTGTCGGCATTAAATAACCCATTGAGGTTGATATGCCGTAAAACAAAATAAAGCAAACCAATCTAAACCAAAGAATACATATTCTATTCATACGAATCTATCGTAAAAATGTTGTCGGCATTAAATAACCGATTGAGGTTGATATGCCGTTAAACAAAATAAAAAAACAAAACATTTCTCTACGATAGACAAAGCTGTTCAGTAACGCATACACACGCAAACACATGGATTAAATGAATGGTCTATGCCGCAATATGTTCTGGCTTTAACCCCTTCAACGTCTTATGCCCCCCCACCGACCTCACCCACGCTAATATTTCTTAATACCCGGCTTTGGTTATTTTGTTATAATCGGTCCATATAGCATTTCACGAATTCTAGCAATTGAACCCTGATGATCAGAGAGGTGAAAGTTTATTAGCTAGCTGAATTTATTACCCAGCTATCTCTTTTAGTTAGCTATCACTTTTGATACAATCATAGATCGCTCTGGGTTTTTTTGATGTTTTTTCAAACACTGAAACATTTTAGGTTTTACGGTGCTTACATGGCGCCATTAACAGAAGATGGAAAATGCGTCATCGAAATCCGAAGGTGCGTTCGAATAGCCAAAGATGCCTTCCAAAAGCTAAACAAAGTATTAAGATATTAAGATACTGTCGTTACAAACAAGAAAAAGAATGTTGAACTCCTTCTGAAAAAGAATGTGTACTGGAAAATTTTTCACATTGATGAAGAGGAAATTTGAGGCAAAAGAGATATGATTCTACCGAAGGATGCTGAGGATACTATGGACGAAGCATGTGAGTAAGGATGAAAATTTAATGGGAAATGGAAGCAAAAATGCTCTTGTATTTAGAATCCGAAAGAAACGGATAACATTTCTAGGACAGATAACGAGAAAAGAATGCGTGGAGATATTTTGACACTCGTATGACACATTGAAAATGAGGGGAGGGGAAAAGAGAAACAGAGGGTAACCGATTTAATGAGCTTGAGTAAATGGACAGTAAATCAGGTGGAAGAAATATTACTAAGAACTACAAAGGATATAAAATTATAGAGAACATGCCCATATTCTAAAGTATATATATATATATATATATATATATATATATATATATATATATATATATATATATATATATATATATATATATATATATATATATATATATTAGAACGTTAGCTTTCTGACCACGAGACCCGGGTTCGAATCTCACCACGGTTGATTTGTCAGGAAGGAAACTTCCTGATGTTATCAGTCTGAAGGGACATTCCCAGCGTGTTGCCCCTTTAGAAAGTGCCTGAAAACAATACCACAGCTTGATCCAAGCCTTATGGGTGAAACCTTAGAGGCCGTCGATAACTGTGCTAGCACGAAGTCACAAGTCACCGTGACCGAGGGTTTGAGTGTGCTGGACTTGTTCAGATTGTTGATTACACTAGATAACACGCTCTCTTCCAGAAACTGTAACTAAGGTCTGCTATATTAAAAAGAAGACAGAAACCGCAAACGTTTTTGGTTGTAATGTGGATTTTTTTTAAAAAATACACAAAAAATTACGGCCAAAAACGTTTGCAGTAATTCTCTTCTTTTTAATATACACACTTTTCCCTCATTGGAACTACTATAACCTCTTCCTTTTATATATATATATATATATATATATATATATATATATATATATATATATATACCGAGTGTAACAGCAAAATTCTCCAATTATTAGATTAAAATTTGAATCGTTGTATCTTAGTAATGATTAAAGATATCTTACTGGAATTCTCCGATGTTTTTCTAACACTACTGGACTCTACGTTTGAGCAATAAGAATGTATAATTAATCTCCAAGCTTAACAGAAGAATCGTGATGAAATCGATCATAAACGAAAATGACATGTTTATCATTAATTAAACATAGCTAAGGATCGGAAGTTCATCATTAATTAATCACAGCTAAGGATCGGATCTGAAGAATTGATATAAAGTTTAAATATATATATATATATATATATATATATATATATATATATATATATATATTGTGTGTGTGTGTTTTGTGTGTGTGTGTGTGTGTATCTCTATCTATAAAAGGCAGGATGTGTGTGTGTGTGTGTGTGTGTGTGTGTGTGTGTGTGTGTGTGTGTGTGTGTAACGAATGCACGGCCGCAATTTTCGACGGATTTGCTCAAAATTTACATGCACATGCTTCAAGTTAGCGAAAAGGCCAAGACCGACATTGCATTTCCCAACTCCCATCGATAGTGGAAATAATCGATTTTTTCATGCTTCTACGGCAGTTTTCATGTAGTTTGCGGCCATTTTCTACTGAATCAGAGTGAGAGCCTATAGCTGGGTGCCATGAATAGGCAGGAAGATTCTATTGGCCAGCGTGAAAGCCAACAGCTGACTGAAACGAATGTTAACTAGCATGCTAGCATGCAAAAAATATCGATAGCTGCATTCGTCACAAGTGTGAAAAATTTAAATCTGCATGGCACTTTACTCCAATTGGCTCATTCGCTTGCTTAAACTCAACGTTGATTCTGATTCCGCGGAACTGGTTTAGGTGTGGAAAAGTATTTGTTATTAACATTCTTTTTTCATTCGGTTTTTACAGTTACGAGTCCTTTTTTAAAGCTGATCGTTTTGTGTTCATTTTGTTTAGTTCTTTTTTCGCAACAGATCTAATGTTTTGTATAGAGCTTAGAAAAAATTCGCAGTGTGAGATAGGCAAGAAGTAAGGCATGTAGCAACATCAGCACAGCAAAGGGCATTCCTTTAAAGGCAAGGAAGGGCAAAAATATTTTAAGTCAAGTGATAACGATTGCTGTATGAGTCGTACGATTTTTGAATCAAGCACGGGCAAGTTAAGCGATGTCTGGCCCACACCAAGTGAGCTTAAAGGATAAAGAATTGAAATGGTACATCTAACTCACTAATGTCTTCTCTCCCCCCTCACTTCCTCACTTCGTTAATTTACATATGCTTAATACGGCCCGTCAAAAATGTGTAAATTACTTTTCATTTTTCATTTCAACCTTTGGAAGTAAATTCTGATGATTCAGAGCCCTTTAAAAGGGCTGTGGTGAAATAATTTATTACATGGAACCTTAAAGTGGTCTGTTTTTATTCAAATATATATATATATATATATATATATATATATATATATATATATTTCTATATATATATATATATATATATATATATATATAATTTTATGATTATTTTCCAACTTATCCAAGATGATCTTCGCCGAACCTTCTAACTTTCTGTTATGGAGTAATAAGATGCCTCACACGTTTCACGTAAGATTTCATTTTCAAGTCTTTTTCATTGCTATTTAGACTGTCATAGCTGAAACTGTTTTCTAACGTGCCAAACGTCTTATGGTTTGAGTTGGAGCTTTAATAATTGATCTCTTTAGGTCTGAGTTGAAATGATGATACCTCTTTCCTGTTGTAACCTCCTGATCCAATTTTCCTCTCTACTGTTCCGTCTTTTTAAACTACTACTTCTTCTTCTTTTACGTGCTTCCATTCCGTATCGTGGCAGAGTTTCCTGTCTCCTTTGCATCATGTCGAGAACCATTGCATTCCTAAATTTTCTGTTGATAGCTATGTAGTTAATTTGGATTATAGTTTCTCCTCCTGGGCTTCTCCATGTCTATAATCGTCTCGGATGTTCTTGGAACCACGTGTTAGCAATTACCTGGCTGTGCACCTGTGGATCCATTTTTCTTCACGTTCGTTACGGGTTCCTAGTTCGAATTTTCCAGCTATATCCCCTTCCCTCTCTCAGCCTACTTTGGCGTTCAGGTCTCCCATGATAATGATTACTTCTTGTGATTTCCAGTGAGCCTTGGCGTTGTCTAGCATGGAGTAGAAATATTCGATTTCTTCTTCCTTACTTAGTTTGTGCTGTCGGTGCATACACTATTATGATAGCTACGTTGTAAGTCTTTCCTTTCAGCTTGACTACCAGGATTCTTTCGGATAATTGGTAGTATCCCAGAATTGAATCCTACTCCTTTATTGTTTTTCTCTCTGCCTGCATAAATAATCCCGTCATTATCAATGACAAAATCTCTGTTGTTTTGCCATCTAGTTTCACATACACCTAAGATGTTTATTTTTTGCCTACTCATTTCCTGTTTTACATTATCATGTCGCGGCTTTCCACGTGAGGGATATGTTCCGAAGAATTTTATCCCTTTTATGTCGCTAGCAGTCGCTGGATGACAGTCAGGTGAAACCAGTAGCACATGTCGGTCCTTATCGGCCGAGGGGAACATTCCCATAGACTTACCTCCTTTTATATTGTTTGTCTTATTAGCTTTGATATATCTTGGGGTTAATAGTGAAGTGGTTTCCGTTGACTTCTCTACGGTGGTTTATGAAGGCACCACCTCTAGTTTGCTGGCCGTTGACACATAAAGAGTTCTTCCGACCTTGCTTAGGTTTTATTTTTCGCCCGACGGACTAAAGCTGCCTCACTCGCAAGAATTCATATTTATAATCTATCTTTTACATAATTTTGTTGAAACAAAATTACAGCCTTTTCGATTCACTTCCCTCTCCCCCTCTCTCTTTGCCGTAACACTCATTTAGATATATCTGTATTACTTGTCTGTCTCCTCTCTCCTTTCCATTTTTCCTTTTCTTTTCCCTCCACTACCCTCCCATTTCTATATATCATTTCCGTTAAGTTAACCATCTAAATAGGTCTCGATTAGGCCACTCCTCCTACCCCAATATAAAACATGCTTAAGAGAAATATGAAATTAACCCCTCCCTATACTCTACCTTGTCTCGTTAACTACAACTATCACCATCCCTGTTAAATTACAAAAATTATACTACCCATCAATTTCTAATCCCATTTTCCTTTCATTTCGTTGTTGGAAGTGTTACCTGATGATGCGGAATCCTTCAAAAAGAATTTTGGTGAAATAAATTATTGTAATGGTACCTTAAAGTGGTCTGTTTTTCATTAAATATTAGCTCTGTATTCACATTGAGCTCTCAGAATTTCATCATCATTGGAATTACCCATTCGGTTTACCAAGTTGTTCGTAACTTAACTATATATATATATATATATATATATATAAGAGACAGACAGAGAGTCCCTCAATCTGTTTGCGAATAAGGTGGGGGAATAGAATAATATGATTAAGTTTTAATTTTAGCATAACTTTCATTACCCACTATTAAAATAATACGCGATTATCGAGGAATTGCATTGGAATCACACACACTATATATATATATATATATATATATATATATATGAAGAAATATAGTTTTAATGTGTGCTATATTTATGAGATAAAGTCTTCAATATCAGAGATAGAGCGTATATAAATATAAAAGTGAACATTGAAGTCAACACACATAGATAGATAGATAGATAGATAGATAGATAGATAGATAGATAGATATAAAAAGTGTTATAGATAGATAGATAGATAGATAGATAGATATTCTTGCGTTACTTATTTTCTTTTCTGGACTCTATGGTCAGAAACATGTTCATTATGTTTTGGGATTTTATTATCATTAAATATTGGATTTTGTTTTTTTTGCCTCTTATCCCAGCTCTATTAGGGTTCAGAAAAGATATATATATATATATATATATATATATATATATATATATATATATATATATATATATATATATAACTATGAACCTAAAGAGCCAGGCAAACCTGACGATCTGCATAGGTGAAAACCAATGTGAGTTTGCCTGGCTCTTTAGGTTCATAGTTAAATTTGCTCTACTTAGTGTATTGAGCACTTTGATTAGTTATTTTTGTTTTTACTCGTTTTGGAGGTTTTTTCTTTGGATTCTGAGCTTGGATTCTGGGCGATTGTTTTCGCCTCGATTACGTGTTCTTAATTCTTTCCTTTTTTATTCCTTATTTTTTTCCTTGGGTATTGGTTTGTTCATTTACAAGACAATACACCTAAGGTTTTTTTCGACGAGTATAATTACTTATACTTATAAGATTATATATATATATATATATATATATATATATATATATATATATATATATATATATATATATATATATCTGAATGGGCTGAAGATTGTTATTGAAGCATGAAACAGACAGTCGCTGCTTGGTGTTGATCTCAGTGTCCACTTTTATATTTACATATGCTCTGTCTCTGATATTGAGCACTTTTACCCACAAATATACTATTTAAAAGTATATATATATATATATCAGTACCTTAAAATATATATATATATATATATATATATATATATATATATATACATATGACTATGAACCTAAAGAGCCAGACACACCTACCTAGGTTTCACCTACGCGGATCGTCAGCGCACCCTGACGATGCGCGTAGGTGAAACCAATGTGAGTTTGCCTGGCTCTTTAGTTTCATAGATAAATTTGCTCTACTTAGTGTATTGAGCCCTTTGCTTAGTTATTTTTGCTTTACTCATTTGGGAGGTTTTTTTTTTGGATTCTGAGCTTGGATTCTGGAAGATTGTTTTCGCCTGAATTACATGTTCTTAGTTCTTTCCTTTTTTATTCCTTATTTTTCCTTGGGTATTGGTTTGTTCATTTACAAGACAATACACCTAAGGTTTTTTCAGACGAGTATAATTACTTATACTTATAAGATTATATATATATATATATATATATATATATATATATATATATATATATATATATATAATGACTGGACGAAATTAGCGAAACCTTTGACGGCATCAAACAGAATTGCGTACGCACACCAACATTTTCAACCTTTTCTTCGTTTATGTATGACTCCATACCGTCAAATACCTCAACCCAAGCATCTACATCAAACACTGCTTGAACGTGTCACGATTTGACGTACGTCGCCTTGCGACACATAAAGCTGATCATAGAAGCGCTCTTCACTGCTGTTTTCTCACTCATGGCGCGCTAAGAAGACCATCTTAGAGACGATACTCAGGCACATTCTCAACTGCTTCTAAATGTTTAGGTTTGACAGTCGCTCTTAGTAAAACTGAGATCTTTGTATAGCCTGTAGCTAATAGTGCCCCATGACAGACAAGTATCAATATTGATGACGCACAACTACAGAACGTCGTTAACTTCAAATACCTGAGGAGTAGTTTCCAGTGCCGATATCCTTAATAAAGGAATTACGTCAAGAATCTCAAAAGCAATCTAGGCATTTGAAAGGTTCCAGTTCCAAGGTTCTGCGGCATAGACATTGGTTTCTCTCCCAAAATGAAAATTTACAATACCGCTGTTCTTTCATCATTTCTATATGACTGTAAGACCTTGCACTATCTTGCAGATATGCCAAACCAATTCCACAGACATTGAAGACAAGGTTTTAAAGACATAGATGAACAGACCATATGACCCGGACGGATGAGTCAAAAATGTTACCTAAGTTTTCTTTTGAACTGGAACGGGGCTGCTGTGAAAAAAGTCACCTAACGTAAATCAAGCCTCAAATCGATCAAACTCCAGCCCACGTTTGGTCGAGGTGGCATAGTCTATGCTCCAAGACAGCAATCAGGTTCTAAGCTTACTGATGCATAAAGCGAGCCAATAGACACGGCAAGGGCGTCCATTCCTATACCCCAATTGTTATGTGTTTCATGTCTCCCCTGCAACAATATCAGCTTCGGCATCCGCAGTCACATATGTTCGTACAAACATTGAATGAGCAACACATTCTTTCTCAGATTTTAAGAGACGGCCATCTAGGACTGAGACAAGAATATCCTACAACATGTAACTGATATTATTTAGAAAAATGAACAACTGGTATTATTAAGGGATATTTCCTTGTGGCAAATATATCCATTTCAGACGCGAAAGGGTTAACTGTCTGTTAATTGTAATGGTAATGGTAAAGTTGATGGTAATGGTAATGTCACTGGTAATGGTAATCCCACTGGTAATGCTAATGGTACAGTTATACGTTTCCATACAGAAAATATACGGCATTCATTACTGAACAGTTAGTGTTACTATCATTTATAAAATCATTTATTGAAATTAGTTTTCTTATGCTAACTAAATGTTATAGCTCTTTCTACTTCTGGTCGGAGTTTCCTTCCTAACTTTTTAATGCTTGGTAGTACGAACAGCTAACAGCTTTATTGAATCATTATTTATGTTACGTATTTTTTGTTGTTGCTGGAAGTCTTCAGGTGATTTCTGTTTTGTTATTTGGTAAAGCTCTTCGTTTGCGATCATGTAGCGCCAATCTATGATAATTGATAGTCTTCACTAAGATTTATATGATTGATTCCTTTGAAGCCATTTTAACCATTAATCTGAGAAAAATAGTATAATGATGATAGTTTAAACATTTCTAAATGCGTGGGATGTCATACGTGACATCCACGTGAGGGTCTAGATCTAACGAGGATATTTAAGAATAATACACGATGTTTATTTGTGTTTTGTAGCACATCTTATGGTAATGGACATGTATGCATCGATTAACTAAAGGTTGTACCAAACATAATCAAATTAGGGTTTGTATTTTTTTTAATCTGTATCACTCCAATCAAGGCAGTAATGTCACTAAGACACAATTTTTGCAGATTATAGTTGACAAGAAAGCATGGATCCTGAAAGGAGTTCCACAAGCAATAATTACGATAGAAGAAACTGTAAGCATAGAACTTACGGCTACACCTAGCCAGCTCAACTGTAAACTGATGAAACCTCGCCACCAATGTAGTACTGCGTTTAAATTAAAAAAAAACTCTAGGTACCATAGCGAAGAGCTCATTTGAACAATTAAACCTGCAAGTATTTGTAGAAACGGCATAGAGAGACAACGTTACGGTGGTGGGTAGGTGGCTGGAGCCGAGCTGCCAGATCAGGGCTAATAATAGTGCTGATTCTACTTAATTGCAGTTATAATAAAAGTGGTTTTAAGCGAACGCTCTAGATTCGTACCCCCTGCCTTGGTACCCCGTTTTATTGTTACAATCTTCATTTATCCATAGATGGAGAGTTGACTTTAGGCGACAGTAATGTGGTTTCTACAGAAGGATGCTGAGAATAAATAGAACATTTATACTTTCTGGGATATATAATGAGGTAAGAACTTTTGGAAAATTTCATAGAAGCAAAACTATCCTGAATGCAAAACTGTAAAAAAAAGGAAACTGTAAACTATTCCACTGCTTTCCCAAGAACAGTTTACAGACATTAAACACGAAGGAAGCTGTGGGGGGCTATGATTTCATATGTCATAAAGGGATTTGGATTGGAACAGAATTATGGTGAAGGATATAATTCACAAATATATTTAAATATTATGATTTTCAAAATAACGTTTTTCTTGACAATCTTAGCATAGTCTGGCACAAGGCTAAATAATGGGTGAAATAAGGTAATAATATTTTGGGAGACAGCTTTACAGTAAATTAATTATAAATATTCGCCACTTCTTCTATGAGCTATGTCCCCTCAGGATGTGGACGATCATGGCTCTCCACAACTTCCTGTCCTTTGCAGCTCTTAGTAAATTTTGTCTTTTCGCTATTTCTCCTAAACCCTGTTTTCCCAGCGATTTATACAAATACATTAGGTAGGTTATACACTACTTTCCTCTTACATTTAATGTATCTTGTCAGAGTTAAATTTTCTAAGCCCTCTTTCCTCATTATATGCATTAGGAATTTCAACTTTCTGCTGTTATGTATATTTTTTTCTTTCCATTTTCTCTAAAAATTCGTCATTACTCATATGTTCAGTCCATGTTATTCTCAGCATCCTTCTGTATAACTACATTTCTGTTGCCTCAAGTCTCTTCTACATCTGTGAGGAGGAGGTTGTCCAGCATTCAATGCCATAAAAGAGGACTGATATGACATAACAGTTAAGCAATATTTTCTTTGTTTCTAAGAAAAATTTTTTTGATATTTTACTTATCTTTAGGAAGGCATTATTCGCTATCATAATACGTCTTTGGATTTCGGAGTCTCACATATTAAAATGCAGATAAAGAGATACAGTTGTTGGTTAAGATGAAGGAATCGGGATCAGGTTTAAAGCAGCAAGAATTTACCGAAAAGTTTTTTTTTTTTTTTTTTCAGTGGCCTCTTGAATAAAATCATTCATTACGTAAATATAATTACTTGATTTTCGGGTAATGCAAAAATGTAATCTGTTTAGCCAAGCAGTTAAATCATTAGCGTCCCGGACACGAGACTCGGGTTCAAATCTCACTATAATCGATTTACCAAGGAGTTGACTTATCGATTATATCCGTCTGCAGAGCCTTTAGAAAATACCCGAAAAACATACCATGGGTTGATCTAAGTTTTCTGAGTAGGAATTGGGCATACGAAGCTGTTTGTCGTTGGTTCTGCTACGACGATATCAAAAGTCAGCACGATAAAGAGCTTGAACATTATGACCTTGTTCAACTCCTGATTACACGAAGATATTCATTCTCTTCTTGAAGCTATAACTAAAGTCAACACAGTATAAACTACAGACTTGTGTCGGAGGAACATATGCCTGAGCAGACGTTCGCAACAAGAATTACGTAGCCATCCGAGTAAATGGGAAATACAAGGAAACAAGCAGCCGGCCGTTGTTAATCTGATCAAGTGAAAGAGACAATCAATAACACGGGGACAAATCGACGAATATGAATTAATTGATATGAAATATTCTAACACGGATAATGAATGAGAACATCCAATCCAAGTCGATGGAGTAATGCCAATGCTAATTATATAAACAATCTTAACTTTCTTGAATAACGTATTGCAACAACATTTCTTCTACTGATAGATAGAACTGCTGTAGCTTCTTATTTCGTTTACTACTGTAATTAACCGGTATTTCGACATTCTGCATTTGTGCGGAGCAAAGGTATTTGTGGGGAGCAAAGGCATTTGTGGGGAGCAAAGGTATTTGCGGGGAGCAAAGGTATTTGTGGGGAGCAAAGGTATTTACAGGGAGCAAAGGTATTTGTGGGGAGCAAAGGTATTTGTGAGGAGCAAAGGCATTTGTGGGGAGCAAAGGTAATATCACAGGCAAAAATGTTGCTGGCTTTAATTTGTCGTCTTAAAATATCAAGTCCTTTAAGAACAGGAAACAACAGCTTTTTTTTCCTTTTTCATTAACTGTGGATTGAGATATTTTGGATAAGATAATGAAGTGGATTCTCGTTGCCCATTCCATGGTTTTAAATTCAGAGATATCCTTGTCCTAGACCGGCTGCCACACCAGGGTAGAAATATCAGTAACTACCTTACTATTTAACCCATATATGTAGGGTAAAGATAAAAATGGATTCACGCTTTACCCAAAAATATTAGTGCGAATATGTGCGCAACAGACGAGGCCAGTGTTTAAACTCTGCCCTTCGATTCCACTTTCTGCGCTGATGACCGCTTCCCTACCTGTACTGAACTATAAGCATCTTAAATAGTTGATCTCCAAAAACTAAATGCCAATAATTTGCATTGACCATTCAAGGTCAGTGTAAATTATTTGCATTTTTGTTAGTGTTTTAAACCTGCCTTTTCGAGTACAATTGGGATGCAGTATCAGCCCAGTAAGTGTTAATGATGTTCTCTCCATCACAAATAGATTCTTATGGCGTGGAGCTGTTAGCACCATATCCAAACAGTTTGAGTTTCGCAGTTGTCCTCCTAGACTGATTGCTAACCAAAGTTCGAGAACCGTAGCTGGTCGGCTATCAAGACCTAGCTGGATGCACAATCGATGTATTCACACGTTTCAAAAGTATTTTTCGAAAGCAAATGCGACCGACTCGGCTACAGTTTGAACTCGACACACCAAGTCCACTTACGGTGCCAATAGCTGTTACACCGCCATCACTTAAGAATAAACACCTTATTAATAATAATAAAAATGTTCTCCCAGAAAATTAATGTTTTTAAGGGTCAGTGGAAATTAATGCTTTCTAACCTCGTAGATTCGTCGGTGGAGTGACTGACGTCCATATCAGTTGAAACGCTGCTTGGGCATATCAGGTGCTATAAGCTTCGATATACGGGCGGAATAGGAACTCGGTCCTCTGAGATCCAATTCCAGCTGGTTTTTTATATTCACTTACGTGGAAATAACCCTTTGGGAAGGTATAAATCAAACTCTTCTCCCCTATCTATGGATTAATTAGTATGACGTGTATCAGTAAATTCTCTCTCCAAAGAATTATTACAATCAAAAATATTTTCTGGCTTTAACTAATGTGAAAAAGTTTGATAATTTGTAAAAACCAAATCAATCCATTAATCCTCTGAGGGGAATAGGGTCACAGGCTCACCAAAATAGGGTCACAGCCTCACTACACTAAGTGTTGCTGTTGTAGTTTCTATAGCAAGTAGTTTTTTTTTACGGGCTGGAGTTGCGAGTTAGGGATTCAGAGGTGTCTTTCTCCTAGGCTGGTGTCCAACCAAGGCTAGACAAACCAGTCTATTCTGTTATTATATCCTAGCCAGGAGGAGAAGAGATAGATTCACGCCTTTCCAAAGGTATTTATTCGAAAGTGAACACAACACCCTAGTCAGGAATTTGAACTCAACACTCCAACCCCACTTATCCTCACAATAATCGTTAAACTACCCGAAATTAAGAATAAACACTTTATTAATAATCGGACAATTTGTCCCCACAAAATCAGTGGCTTTCAGGGCCGGTGGGAATTATTGGCATATCAAAGAATACATTATTGAAAACAAAGAATTTTGACTGATAATCTTTTTATTTCACTTGGAATTCTTCAACATGGAAAATGGTTAATCCCAAACAATAGCAAATATCCATCAACTCGAGGTTTTCAATAATAATAATAAAAGATTTCCAATAAAATATAAACTAGTGATAAACATCTTCATATCTATCTTGAAAAACCTGAATCATTGTAGACAATGACAAAAACTGCATCAAGAAGCAATTATTTATATATTTATATATTTATCATTTTATCTACATGTTCCGAAGCAAAACAACATCCCGTGTTGTTTGCAACGAAAGCAGTAATTTTTTATGCAAACTTATCCAGCCAAATTTGACGTTTCCATGACAACTCGGCAGTTATGCGTAGAGTAGGATGGAATACCTGACAGGTAATTTGGGCTTTGCCTTGCATAATTTATGAAACCAGAACGAAGCTGGCCTATCCTATTTATCATCTGCTCTCTCTCTCTCTCTCTCTCTCTCTCTCTCTCTCTCTTAAACACATTCTCTCTCTCTGTCTCTCTCTCCTATTCTCGCTCACTGCCTCTCTCGTTCTTTTGCCCAATCTATTTTTCCTTCTCCATTCTTTCTTTCCATGCATTTATTTAGGCACAGGTAAGATTTTATACATATCTTGTCATATGCCATCTTCTGTTCCTTCGTTTATGTTTATTATATATATATATATATATATATATATATATATATATATATATATATATATATATATATAGTGAGAGACAAGGGAAAGTAAACCAGACGAACATAAGAAAACATTGAAGAGCCGGTAATAAAAAGATTTCCATTAACAAGTGAATATATGATACACGCAAATACACACGCACACAAACACACATGCACCCCCCACACACACACACATATATATATATATATATATATATATATATATATATATATATATATATATATATATAGTGTGTAAACAAGAGTAGATGATAATTTATCATAACTGCATATATATATATATATATATATATATATATATATATATATATATATATATATATAAAGAAAATTTGTAAAAAAATGACCCTAACATGTTTTGTCAATTATTAGGCGCCATCAGAAAAATAATTTTAATACAGAACAACATTTTAAAATACCATTAATAACAAAAGATTGGGGTAGCAAAATATATATATTACCGTAAATTGGTACTACCGAAATATGACAATTAGAAACAGCTAAACCGGTTTATCGGCCCTCTTCTCACCAGAGCCATAATCGAGGACAGTGCACAGTAAGTAAAAACTATACAACCCCAGACTAATTTTATATTGAAACAAACAATATAACAATAAATCTTAATTACTTTTAAACAAGCTAACAACTGCTTCTGCTTACAACGGGATGGCTGGTAGGACTTAATGTAGACTAGTTCCCAAACTTTCAAGTGATAATCAAAATTATCATTACTCAGCAGAGAACACGTCCGGGGCTATAAGACAGAGCTTCTGGTTTTTAATCAAATGTTCAGCTATGGCTGTGCCTGATCCATAAACGCACCTATGTAAATTGCTCGCATCCCTTTGTTAATATTGGCTAATAAGTGTTAGCTGATCTTTGCTTCCAACCTTTCACCCAATCTACCTATATAGTCAACATCCCACTTGTATCTGAATCAGTAAATCATAGAATATGTTAGGTAAGCAGATCATCTTTCCGGATCGGTCTCAACATTAGTCGGGAACGAAAAACAATTACGTTGATTGGCTGAAAAAATAAAAACATTTTTTGTTACTTTTTCTTTTGGGGGGAGAATGGCTTCTAAATATGTCTGCTTTGCATTTTTCTAATAAAATCAGCATTAACAAGATTAAACGTGATTCACAATTTTAAGCAAGGAAAATGTTGTTTTAATAAAGAAAATTAATTAATTCAGGCGAAGATGGGATTAAAAGAGTGCCACTGAAATTACCAAACAAAAAGGGAACATTGCAACCACTCAGACACATGTGCAAATTAAAACAATGTGGTATTCTTAAAACATAAAAGCTGAGCAGAACTCAATAACAATACAATGTAATCAAGCATTCCGACGTGGGTCACGTTAAAACACCTGAATACAGATTTTGCTCGTCAGAAAAAACCTTTTAAAGTAATTTTTCCATTTATTTACCATACACGCACACACACACGCGCGCTCGCACAAACAAACATATATATATGTGTGTGTGTTTCATTAAAGGCAAACAGACATGGTATAGCGATTAAGCTTTTTATTTAATTTTTCTTGTGTTCGAACAACAAGCGTTTTCTTTTCTGGACATAATGAGTGTAGAAACTGTCCAAATATTCTGTAATTCCGAGCGTTTTTGGCTAGAATTTTAGCCATTATCAAGGATTTTTACTTTTTAACACAGCTGTATGGATTGTGTGATCGTTTTTAGATTTATAGGGATGGTTTATTTTCCGAACACAGCACATTGTGGCCGTGTTCGTAGTTAATATTATTAAGTGTTGATTTTTTCTTTTTTATTATTAAGGCATCCATTATTTTTAATCTTTTATTTTTTACATGTGGATGAGGTTATTATGTTTGTATTTTCTACTAGTATGTTTCGGACTGAATCTGGTAAGTTTGTTTGTTTGTGTTTAAATGTGTTCTAATAAAGGTGTGGTCGGATAGGTGTAATGTAAGGCGTCTCGATAGGCATGTAGTAGTGTGACCGATGTAATTATTTATGAATTCAGTTTGATCAAGAACACATTTCCTTAAAAGACATTTGAATTCATAAATGATGTCAATTTCATTGCAGTACCTTGTCTGTCGTCTTTAATGAAACATGTATAATTGAAGGATTGCTAACTAAATACTAAATACACACATACACACACACACACACACATATATATATATATATATATATATATTTGTGCATTTAAATACTCAATATATATATATATATATATATTGTCTATTTAGGTGGCAATCCTTCATATATATATATATATATATATATATATATGCGTGTGTGTGTGTGTGTGTTTGTGTGTGTGTGTGTGTGTGTGTGTGTGTATGGCTCAGAGTCTTGGACTCCATACCGGTACCATATACGCCAGCTAGATGTTTTCCATAAAAGCTGTTTGCGTGCAATCTGTGGGGTTAAGCTTCAAGATAGGACATCTAACGTAGACCTGTTTAACAGGTGTAATATTGGAGGAATCGAGACTTTTATCATACAGTCTCAGTTACGGTGGACTGGTCATGTCTTGAGAATGTCTGATGACAGGATACCCAAGATTCTAATGTACAGACAGTTAGATCAGGGCTACAGGAATCTAGAACGCCCATGGCTAAGTTACAAAGACAAGCTGAAAAGCAACTTGTCAGCAGTCAATATACCACATAACACCCTTGAGCGCTTAGCTTTGGAGCGGGTAGAATGGAGATCAACGTGTTTTAGTGGACTCAGCAATTTTCAATCTGCTTGTCTGAATCATCTTCAAGAAGCGAGAGCAAGATCTAAAAGGTCACCCAATCTAACAGTGATCTCATTTCACAATCCTCACACTTGCTCCATATGTGGCCTCCTTTGTGAATCACTAGCGGGTCTTAAATGCCACTTAAGATTATCGCACAAACTTTCATAACTGAATCAATAAGCTGTCAGATCCTCATACGTCGAAACTGACGGGAGAGTCCATTATATATATATATATATATATATATATATATATATATATATATATTGTGTATTTAGGCAGCAATCATTCATATATATATATATATATATATATATATATATATATATTTTTAGACAGCAATCCTTCATATATATATATATGCCTACCACACTGTGCCTGCAGGTATGTCGAGAAAACTCAAGAACGTCAATCTCTACTAAGTAAGCCTTTCTTCTAAATACGCAACCAAAAGAGATACTTTTTTTTTATTTCTACATTTCCATGTTACAAGACAGACGTCAATATTGCTTTGTTGAGCTTCGCCTGAGGGATTTTAGCCTAGACTTCTGAAAGTCTGGCCAAATGACACTTGCATCCAAACTATGGAAGAATCATGGACTGAATAAAAAATAATTGACATGCATAGTCTGACACACACTCATACAAGGAACGATAAATCCTAACAAATATAATGGCATAAATCTCTAAATATATAAAAGAGGTAGCAAAAATACTTTTTAAAAAAAACTTTGGGAGCGTCTTCATCACACCAAAACAAGAATAAAAGTCCATATAGACATATGTCCACAAATCACTCGTTTTTGAGTTATTAAGGCCTGACGATTGCGTTTAGTATGAAACAGTCTGTCGCCTCTGAGTGTTGACTTCAATGTTCACTTTTACAGTTACATACGCTCTACACTTTATCCCATAAATATAGCACAGCTTAAAACTATTTCTTCTGATATATATATATATATATATATATATATATATATATATATATATATATATATATATTAGTTGTAGGGTGGATAAATGAAACGCCTAAATATAAGCAGGTGTGTACGCATGTGCTGGTGCGCATACGCAGTCAAGCAAATATGTAATTGTTAAATTTATGCACGAGGTGTAAACGTAATACACGTATATGTACTAATTAATACACACAGACATATATATATATATATATATATATATATATATATATATATATATATCTGTGTGTATTAATTAATGGCCAGATATATATATATATATGTGTGTGTGTGTGTGTGGCCTCCCGTATTTAAAGACACTCGTATACTAGGGTGGCTAGCCAATCCCTATTGCAGACGCTCGCTCAGGCACATTTGTGTTTGTTAAATACCCTCAGAGCCAACATGTGATTTTACTCAAACTATGATAACACTGAAAGGATATACATTGGTTCAAAGAAGAATGAATTTAAAATTAGATGGAGACAACACAAAAGCTCCTTCAGTAATATTAGTAATAGAAATCAGACATCTCTATCCAAATATTTTTGACATTTAAAATAAATGAATAAAACACCAAAAGTAAAATGGAAAAAAATAAATAGAACAAGAACTTGTAAAACCTGGGATGTCCTTTATGCCTACATGAAAAACTACACATAATTAAGTTTCTAAATAATGAAAATTTATTAAACCATAGACATGAGTTAACTGTTTTTTGCCGACATCAACAAATTTTCGCATTAAGTAATTAGTACATAAAAAAATTAAATTTCATAGTCTAATAAAAGGTTTAAAAGCTTAACCCAATCATATGATGGAAAAACTCTTTATGAAGTCGTCAAAAAAACAAATTGTAGTTCAGTGCGACGCGTTTATGTACGAAACAGCCCTTTAGGAAAAAAAATAAATAAATAAAATTCTTTAGACACTTAACGACGTATTATGGTGCCAACAGTTATCTTTCGCTGTGACTGACCAGACGATGTGCGTACATGAATGCCGTCATTCGCTTTGAAATGGACACGCCAGCCCTGCCTCGGCTTGACCACTTTCCGAAGGTGACTGATATGTGGATTCAAATTGTTAACTCTTAAATCCCTTATCAAAATGGTCGCTCCAGCCGTTTCCATAGTAATTAATTTTGCGAATGAACATTCTTATAAAGATGCGTAAATTTCAAGATTGGTTATTCCTAAATTTTTGCTTGAGGACGAAACAGTGCTTGATACTTTAATTCAATTTATTTTTAATAATTATATTAAGGTTTTCGGCTCTCGTTTTTGAAACATTAGAACTCTTATGTAGCGAAGGAATCATATTTTTAAAAAAATAATTATAATTTAAGCTCTACTTCTGTATGGAGCACTGTTTTTTTAAAAATAAAAACAAAAATACTAAAGAACTCCGGATTATTTACCTAACATGTTCTTTCCTACTTTTCTACATATTTGCACACACACACACACACACACAGATATATATATATATATATATATATATATATATATATATATATATATATATATATATATTATTCCAAGATCATTTTTCAACTGATTCAAGATGATCTAACCTCCTAGTTTTCGTAGAATAACATTTTGCCTCACTGGCAATATACGATTTTATTTTCAAAACTTTTTTCACTGCTCTTCGAACTGTAATAACTAAAACTCCACTTTCACGTGCCAAACGTCTTATGGATTGAGGTGGACCTTTCCTAATTGGTCTTTTTAGGTCTAAGTTGACATGATGGTTCACCTCCTGATCCAGTTTTCCTCTCAACTATTCATTGTTTTTAAACTTATTCACCGTTCTCTCCATGGTCCTTGAATTGACTTTGAAGATGGAAGGGAGAGTGTGAATGTCGGTACTATTACTGAAGTCCTGAATGATCTTTTTCCTCTCGCTGTTGTTCATTTGGGGCTAACACAAAACGATTTTAACCCTTTCTCTTTCTAGCTGAATAACTCCAGGGGTTTTTCTGGGATTCTTACGACAAATGGTATCAAGATGGCTAAACGTCTTATCTGTAAATCTTAAAAAAGAAACTTAATTAGTTTAGTGTTTTTTTAGATATTAAATATTTTGGGGTTGGACAATTATGCTGGGGTAATTTTTTTTTTTATATATATATATATATATATATATATATATATATATATATATATATATATATATATATATTACGATAAACGTGCAATCAATTTACAAATTCATGATTTATTCACACAAAAACAAATGCAAAGGTTAATGATTTAATTGGCGAGAAATCCATCGTCGCAAACAATTCAAATAATATACAAAAACCTCCGAATCCATTATGAATGAAATGATCCTTGTTTCTATAAATTTCTGCCGTATTAGTTCTTATTTTTACTACAAGCTTTCGTTTGTTCCTACAGACATCTTCAGGTATAGAATAGATGTTGTTCTTGTTTTTTCTCTTAGTAATAAGAAGACAACGAAAATATATGTATTGTTGTATCCGAAAATGCTATTGGAAATGAGTTATTGTTTTTGGAGCGCGCAGTAGCAACGCTGAGTTTGATTTTAAATTTTTAAAGTTGTGCGTTCATATACAAATATGGTGATGAACGAATTTTTACTGGTAAATTTTCTATCAAAGTGGCATGAACTATATTGTTCAATAATTACAGTAATGTCGTACTTATTATCCAAAAGTCGCACTTGGATCAGTTATTTAAATTACGATAAACGTGCAATCAATTTCCAAATTCATGAATTATTCACACAAAAAAAATTGATAATATTAGTGGTAAATTAGTGTATTAGACACCTATGCTATATATATATATATATATATATATATATATATATATATATATATACATATATACGCATAGGTGTCTAATACAAGTTGGGTATTAATAATAGCGAGCTAGGTTTTTTTTTAATATGCAATAAATGAGGGGATCTTATAAAAAAAAACAAAGTGGACTGGAAATCATTTAAAAGTTAAAAAATTCATAATTAATAAACGTTTTAGCCTTAATAACATATTTTCCGATACTCACGAGCGCTTATTAAGCCCGCGTGGGCATCGGAAAATATGTCAAAAAAACCCCCCCCAGCGTCTATTACCTAACAAAGCTACCTAACAATGTATGTAGGTAGGTAGGTAAATAAGTAGGTAGGTGTAGATCAATGTAAAACTCTTCATAATGTATAAATATATGTGAGGGTTGGAAATTATTTAATATCTAAACTAAAGACAATCGTGAATAAGAAACTTTTTAGAAGTATGATAGCTGAATGTTTCTCAGTGGCTTCAGTGTTAGAAATGCTGCTTGAAGCCAGAAAAAAATTATAAAGGTTTTTAAACAGGGGAATTTGAAAGATATGGACATTGGTTTGACTAAAGGAACATAACGACCATATAAGGAGACTAATACCCTAGCGTATTGTAACACGTCATCAAACTATTCACCGGCTATGTTTAAGCAGACCCCCAAATCTGTATGTGACAGACTGTATGCGAAATACAGAAATGTAAAATGATTTTAAACATGCCAAGCAGGAGTATGAAAAGTGGTTCTGCAGGGAATTTGTTTTTTAAGAATGGAACATTCAAGATAACTCAGTCAGTTATGTGACATGCGTGATACACGCATGGGCGATCATGTAGCTTTCGATACATGACTGACGAGGCAGATTTTTTTCTCGCAGTAGATTGCCATTTCTTTCTGTGATAGAACAGTTGCCATCCAAGGCTATAGAACCCGGTTTGTCCTGCTATTTACCCATAGCTGAGCGAAGAAGAGGAGTCATACCTTTCCCAAGGGTATTAGTACGTAAGTGAAAATAATGGATTCGACTGGAATTCGGCTCTCCAATTTCTCAATCCGAGCCGCTATCCATTACGCCACCTTGCCTTCTCCCAGGATAGCTGTCAGCAGAAAAAAGGGAGATTATTCGGTTTAATAATCTTCCTGTAGTTTACCCGGACCAACATACACCTGATGAAGGCCGGAGGACACAACAGTCGAAACGTTGTTAAAAAAAAAAATATGCATAAAAATTTTCGACAGAAAAATTAATTTCCAGATTTGGAAAATATACAATTTCTTACGATATACTGATTAACTCAGAAGAACATCCTCATCTTTGTTGTTATAATCGCAACGTTTGCAGCCGTTGGCATTCTCCAAGAGTCCGTCGTAGTTTAAGCTTTAGAATTTTGAAACGAACTCTTTAACCAATCCAAGAGATCTCGTAACACTGATTATTTTCTTAGTTAAGAATCCCGGGGCCTGGTAGAGCAAAATGTCATATATACTGGTTCAGAGAACAACACAGGCAACATCAGATGAACAAATTAACTGGGGAGAAATAGCTAATATGATTTCCTCTAGCAAAAAGTCATATAATCTGGTTTCATGAAACAGTCAGGCTAGATCAAAAGCACGAATTAACAAGGGGGAATTAACTCATAGGAAATCCCTGTAGCATGAACACCGAAATGAGAATAACCGGTCTTGTAGATTGAATAAAGTGTGCGCTTCGAAATTCCCAGAAGCTTAATGGCTACAAAGGTTGAAGAGTACAGTAGTACGCTGTGAAAAGCCACTGTTCTCTTCTGTTAATTTATAACCCGTGTAAATCAGTTAATGATAATCCTTCATCTCAAATATTTAGATGAATATGAGAATTTCTTTCTGAACAATGTTCTACAACTTCAACCGCAGCATCCATGACGAGTTCACTGTTGCTTTGCAGTCGGTTTCCAAGACGATCCTGACTTGATAATCACTACCACTTCTTAGTAGCAAACCCATTTTATCTCATCTCCTTTTTTTTCTCTCTGGTCTTCTCCTACAGCGTTTTCTGTCCATTTGTCACAGTTCAGCCTCCTCACCTCTTATTCTCCGTCTGTCATCCGACCATTTTTCATTTTCGTCGCAATCACACTCTTATCTTCGTCCCCTTCCCAGGTCCATGGAAATTAAAAATTTGTACGTGTACGAATATTTGTTTCCCCACCCACTGTATATATATATATATATATATATATATATATATATATATATATATATATATATATATATGTGTGTGTGTGTGTGTCTAGATAGATAGATATATAGGTAGATAGATAGATATAGAGAGAGAGTTAGAGTAGAGATTGTGAAAGCGAATCAAGTATAGATCGACAACTAAAATCGCTTAAAATCCCGGTTGGAGCAAGATTCCTGGTAAGACTATTAGTTCCGAATGGAGAATGCTTGCTGCGATCGGAATTAAAGAGATCTTACTAGACACTTTCTCTCTCTCGTTCTCTCTCTCTCTCTCTCTCTCTCTCTCTCTGCATCTCTCTCTGTATCTATCTCTGCATCCCCTCTCTCTCTACATCCCCCTCCCTCTCTCTGCATCCCTTCTCTCTGTCTCTCTGTGTGCGTCCCCCTCTCTCTCTCTCTCTCTCTCTCTGCATCCCCCTCTCTCTTTATTTCTCTTTCTCTCGCTCTCTCTGAGATATTGAGAACAGTTTGTTTTTTAAAAAATAATGTAACTTTTGTATTCACCGCATTTATTCGCTTGTTTTACAAATCTTATCGCTCGGAACTAAGAAACATTTGAATAAATTTTGCATTCATTAATCCCAAAATTTTTGCATTCATTTAAATAATGAAAATCTAAACAAAAAGTACCTTGTCATTCATATTCAACGCTATATACATTATATATATATATATATATATATATATATATATATATATATATATATATATATCAAGGCTCAAACACTTGTATTTCATGGTTATGATTTATTACATTGGAATCGTAATTACAATCCAATTCATCAGACCTACATATTAAAAAAGAAATCGGAAAATAGACATTGAGTTCTACCTGGATTCTATCCTCTTGGAAATTTATATATATATATAATGTGTGTGTGTGTGTGTGTGTGTGTGTGTGTGTGTGTGTGTGTGTGTGTGTGTGTGTGTGTGTGTGTGTTAACCACTAATATTATATATATATATATATATATATATATAGATAGATATATATATAGATATATATATATATGGTCGATTGTTGTTAATGGGACTATGTTTAAAATGGATAACCGATTTGTAGAACTAGTTGTGTATGAACAAAATATTTTCCAATCAATTTAAAAGGAACAACCGCTTACAGGAATCGAAACTGCTCGACTCGGTTTGTTTTGTTTAAATAATGTTCCACATACATATTGTACGTTGAAGAAGAAATGAGAAGAATTTTAATGGGGTTAGGGAACAAACGAAAAGTCTTCTCTGTTGAAGGAGTCTTGTTGCTGCTTCTGTGTTTCCTACCTAACTCTTGTGTGTTAATGACGAGTGGTATCCCAAAAAGGACTGGCCTCCGAAATATGCAACACTCAGGATTCCTATCTGTCATTCAATCGCATCGTGGTAAATGAATTTACTTCCTAAATACGAACATCTCCTCTGTATCATTCTACCCTGGGTATCTGGCTTCTCATTTAGGCATGTTGAGGTATTAATATCTTTTTTCATTAGTGCTATGTTCACTGATGGGAAAATGAAGAATTGATCTTCGATCAAGTTCTTTGACTTCCATCTTAACTGTCATGACCAGTGGACGAACCAATAGCTTTATGAAGTCAACCATAACTGTTACTGAGCTAAACTAATAATTATCCACATATATTAAACTCAATATATATATATATATATATATATATATATATATATATATATATATATATATATATCAGCAAGGATTCAATCACAAAAGTTTTATTAAGTGCAAGGTTTGATCAAAAAGTATCGGGACTAGTTGTATAAAAAGAAAACTACAATACATATTAATTCGGCATTTAATCTCCTTCGAGGTAGTCCCCTTCTGAAGCCACACAATTTATCCAGCCTCGTTTCCATTGATGGAAGCATTTCTGAAATTCCTTTTTGGAGATAGCGAGCAACTATCTCGGCGCATTCTTTTGGATTTCGTCGACATTTTGAAATATTGTTCTTTTCAAGTGAGATTCCATTTTTGAAGAGCAAAAATCGCCATTGGCGAAATCAGGGGAATATGGTGGTTGTACGACCTGGGGAATGTTCTGTAAAAAAAAATTCTGCACAAGCCATGGGCACTGATGGAACCGGTGCGGTATAGTGAGACGACCACACTCTACACACTTTCCTGCCATGCACTATTAAAAAAAAAAAAAACAGAATCGAGCGATAACGTTATAACTTAGTGTGAATATGCAACAGAGTTCAAGGTCAATCTGTGTCAAGCATCTTCACTCTGCGTACTTTAGATCCGTCACCATAGCAAGAGTTACAATAATTTTTTATCAAGTCTCGTATTTTCCTACTTTGCATAAAAATTTTTGTATATTAAATTTGTGAATAAGTTGTCCAAATTTCATACTTTCGTCTGAGCACTTTCGACCATCTCTGGTCATCATCAGGGACAAACATTTTTACTAAAAAGAAATACGCATCTATTTCAGACATGACTCATTGTATTTGATCTAAATAAAATGAAAATTATTTCTCGTATTCGAAGGTGACAATTGCTTGAGAGAAAACTTTTTGCAAATCATGTAAAAATACAAAAATGAAGAAACCCTTATGCAGTGGAATATCACCCACCAAGAAATAGCCACTCTCTTTTCACTTTCCCGTGACTTGCACACGTCAAAATTCTTTTGTGTTCAAAACGTTTATTAATCTAAAACTACTAATCAAATATAAATACAAGTGAACACCGATTCGCAGAGATTACAGGCACCCGTCTGGGTGACTGATTGTCAAAT
>CAHIKZ030004970.1:1665000-1715000 GCA_903632075.3 Acanthosepion pharaonis | reverse complement strand
GTGGACCAATGAAATGGTTCAGTTCAAAATTCCAGTCATTCGAAGAAGCCCGGAACGTACAACAATCGAAACGTCGTGATAATGGCAATAAAGATGAAGGCGAACAGTTCGAACAATAATTACAATAACTCATTTCAGTGCGCAGAGATGAAAAAAATAGTTAAATATTCTTCTGTTGCTGATAAATGTTTTGGCAGCTGAGACTTCTGGGGTTATTGGCCCTTGTTCGATGGCGTTCCTTCGGGGGATTGGAGCGATTGCGACTCGATTAAGGGATGAGACTCGCGAAACGGAGTGGCTTTTGCAACGTGTCTCACTGGCTTTCTCCATCATTGCAGCTGGCAGAGGATAGCAAAAAAAATTGTTTATAGTTACTTTGTTCAAAATTTTTTTTCAATAAATAAATTTCTCATTGTTTTCAGAAATACAGACAGATCCCGAAGAAGGCCGGGACGTACAAATTCCGAAACATCGTCAATACGGCAATAAAGATGAGGACAACAGTCCGAACAATATAAATAGTGTAAATAATTAAAATACTTCATTTCAGAAATATAAACACATAACTCTCGAGAAATTTCCCTTCTTTGCGTTGCAGGCAAAATTCTTGCAATATTGAATAAAATTAAATCTAAAATGAGATTTTATTATGAAAATCAATATTGGTTCCGTTCTACATATTATTTTCATTTTCTACGGAAAAAAGGCGCGAAAAACATCATGAAATCTGCCTGATTTTTGCGGCCCTGATGAGGGCCTTTTACACCGTCAATTGAGATGCTCTTTGAAAGATCCTCACAAAGTTACTCATTCCTGATAAAGTGTTGAGTATTGTCATTTCTTTCCATCAGGATTGCTTCTGTCATATCGGATTATAATTACATATCCAATATTTGATTAATATATAATGGTTCACATAATATTTATTTAATTCTTTGACTTTTCAACTTTAATATCGCAGATAGATAGATAGATAGATAGATAGATAGATAGATAGATAGATAGATAGAAGCAGACTAAGATAGATAGATAGATAGATAGATAGATAGATAGATAGATAGATAGATCACGAAGTCGCAAATCATCGTGACCAAGGGTTTGAGTGTGTTGACATTGTCCAGATTGTTGATCATGCTAGATAACACGCTCTCTCCCAGAAACTGTAACTAAGTTGCAGTATAAACCACACGTTGGCTCTGTGGCTGTTGAACAAACACAAATGTGCCTGAGCGACCGTCTGCAGGAGGGATTGGCTCGAATATGAGTGGCCAGCTATTATATATATATATATATATATATATATATATATATATATATATACATACACCGTATATTTCCGCGTATAAGGCGACCTTTAAATCTTTAAAATTCATCCAAAGACAGGAGGACCGTCTAATAACAAAAGTTAACCTTAAATACTATAATGTATCGGCACTGGATCGCGGTAGGCAGACAACCGCAGACTCCTAAGGCAGTGGAGAACTTTCAGAGGGAAATTAACAGGAGATAACTGATAACTGACATCCGTTAAGTGAGAGAAATAAAGGGTTCAGTTCGACATTCCAACCACCTGAAAAAGTCCGGACCGTACAACGATCGAAACGTTGTAATAAATATGGCAACAAAGATGAGGACATTAAACCGAATAATGTAAATAATATACATAATACCTCATCTCAGAAATATAGACAGATATGAGAAGTGAGTGAAAGTAGAACGAGAGATGAAAGAAAAAGTGACAGAGGTGAGAGTGAGAGAGAGGTGAGAGAGGATTGAGAGAGAGAGAGAGAGGGTAGAAAGAGAGAGGAGGAGAGATATGGGTGAAATTGAGATAGAGTGATAATGATAAGAGAAAGAGAGAGGTGAGAAAGGTGAGAGATCGATGAAGAAGAGACAGGTCAGAGAGAGAGAGAGATAGAGAGAGGTTATATAGAAGGTCAGAGAGAAGCAAGAGTGAGAAGTAAGATTGTCGAAAGAGAGAGAGAGAGGTGAGAGTGGGAGTTTGTCTATATGTTTTCATGAGAAATACATATTTGGATATTCATCTGTCGTTTCTCAATAATGGCTGAATATTGAAATTTTCTGTGCATGCGTATTCCGTACAACGCTCATCAATCTGCTCTGAAATTTCATCTCTCGATTACAGTCGCATGCATCAAACAGAAACAATTCATTATCTTTAAGCGCTTTCAATTTATATTGACGTTCGTCAACTTCCTACGCCCACCACCTTCTTCATGCTTCACGATCTCTCTCTTTCTCTCTCTTTCACTCCCATTCTTTTCTCTTTCCCTCCCTCACTCTTTCTCTATCTCTCTCACACACACATACATACACACGCACATACATATACACATCCCACTCACATAAACATACACTACAATTAATGCTACCAAATGACGTGAATAGAAATTGGGACGATGTCGTACATTAGAGCCACCTGTCTGTCTGGTCGTTCAAAAGCTTTCGTGCACTCCTTGACAATAAAGATTTGCTGTAATTGTCTTCTTCTATGTGTTGTTTCCTTTCAGAACATTGACGATCATGACTCTCCACAATTTCCCGTCCTTTGTAGCTCTTAACAAATGTTGTCTTTTTGCTATCTCTCTGATCATGCGAGAGTTTCCTCTATCTTACCGTCAATTAGTCCTGTGAGTATCAAATTTTCTTAGCCTTCTTTTCTCATTATGCGCCCCAGAAACTTCAACTTTCCCTTTTTGAAGTCAAATATATGCGTTCTTTTTGCTTCCATTTTCTCTGGGACTTCGTCATTGTCCACATCGGTAAATGAAAATATATTCCAATAACTAAACTAGATCCTACGAAAATAAAAAATTATTATTGAATCTTTTTTCGGGGACCCAAACATTTTTAATATAAACAATATATAATTTTACTTTCATTATTGCTAATAATGATTATATTCTTCACGAATAAATCTAACATTTAACACATTTTTAACGAGCTTTTGTTCTGTCTCCAAAATGCAGCATGACTTTATGAAGAAACTAATAAAATGGAAAACGCTGGCGAATAAGACACTCAATGAAATCTTTGTCTCCCACGGGTTACAATATTAACATAGATTATATATGACATGCAGTTTTATGGAATAAAGATTTTTGAAAATATCTGAAAATATTCACTTGATGTCACAGTTCTTGATTCAGACACATGCGCGCACACACACACTCTCTCTCTTCTCTCTCTCTCTCTCTCTCTCACACACACACACACACACATATATATATATATATATATATATATATATATATATATATAATAATCCCCACCGGTAGCACGACTCGGACTTTCATGTACTACGCAATCTTCAGATGCTGGGTAAAGACTGACCGTTACATAATTTAAATTTTAATAAAAAATATCTGATTAAAGCAATGCTGGCGACTATAGACGGCGATTACGTTTTTTAATATATATGTTGTATTTAAAAAGTAGGCGATATCTTATATTTATATATAATAATAATAATTCAGTCTATCAATACTAGAAATCAGTATAAGTAAAATTATATAATTTAACATATATCAAATTTAACAGGATTTCTGCCAATAAAGCATTCAATATGAGGATGGACTGAAAAGTCTTACTATGAATGAGTGATGCTAGAACTGTGAAATCTTCTGTGCATGAATTTCAACTGTTCTTATTAATAACTGGATTGTTTCGTTCCACATAAACTGACATTTGACTGTCCAGAGGAGACTTCAAAAGTAACTAATAGCGAATTCTCTTGAAAATGGACAACATTTGCATCCTGGTGTTATAAAGAATTTGCAGAAAATGCTTTTAGTCCCCAAAGACATGTCTTCTACATTAGGGAACAACGTTCGATTTTTATCACCAGTGCAATGGTGGGCTATCTAGAATGAGCAATAGAAAAAAGTGTACAACGTCAATACTCAACGAAGGACAGCTACTCAAGTTTCACGCATCCGTGATATTCAGGAGACTATATATATATATATATATATATATATATATATATATATATATGGTGCGGTGGATAAATTGTCTAAATTACACAAAAATGAAAATAAGAGTGACATCTCATATTAATAGATATATTTACCAAAATTGCACAAAAATATCATGAAACACTAAAGAGTAAATTTATTCAATAAAATCTCCAATGGCATCAACCACGGCCTCCAGACGAATTCGAAATCTCCTGCAACTCTTCTGGATGCTCTCCTTGTTTAAGTTGTTAAATGATGTCATAATCCTTGCCTTCAGTTCATCTTTGGTGTTACAAGGAGTTTTGTTGGTCTGTCGCTCAACTCTGCCCAACACATAATAATCAAGGAGGTGCTGACTGCATAGATAGCTGGTCAGATATATGCTCGTCGAAATTGTCTGACAGCCATGACTGGGTTCTCCTGCTTGTGTGGCATAGTGCAGAATCCTGTTGCCGTACAAAGTGTCTCCCAGAAGCCATCCTCTTCACTCAGAGTAGCACTATCTCCTCAAGGCACTTGATGTAGGCCTTCGTGTTGAGTCTGAGGCCATCACCAACAAATTGGGAAGTTCTTATCAGAACAATCAGAGTGAGGTTTTCGAGATGCCGCACCTTCGTAATCACCATTAGACTCCTCCAACGCTTTCCAACCCATGGTGCTCTTTTTCTTACTGATGATGCCCAACTGACCCTACTGTACAGTTGAGGATACTCGTCTTAATATCTGAAATAAAATAAATGTTTGATTTTAAAATTCTAAATAGTATTTATCGACTCTTTATTTGCTTTTCCAACCAATTTCATTCAGACTTAATATCAGAGATTCTTTTAAAAAAAAAATCATTCACTTATCAATATTAATTGAAAATGTCAAAATATTTGCTTCAAAGTCATTTCAGAAATCTTGTAGGAAATATAACACAAAGCTATATTTATTACCGACCTTCTTTTTTTTAGAAAATGGCCAGCGGCAGACAATATAATTGCTTTCATTTCGTGCCGTGGAGCAGTTCCTCGATTGCAATTGTTTAACTTCCTGTCTTTTTGTTCCAATGCACCACAGAAAGAAAGAAAGAAAGAAAGAAAGAAAGAAAGAAAGAAAGAAAGAAAGGCCAACTCTGTTCGTGAATTGGGGCGGGGTCTATCACTTTCAGCTGATTCTGATTGCTCGCGCGGTCAGAATAAACTGTCGAAACGGAGGTTGAGCTTAACTTTAGAATAAGGAGCAACGCTAAACATTTAATGGAATTGAAATTTACTCACATAACGTGTATTTATCCACAAGTAACTTAATGTCGTTTTTCTGCGTCTAAGGAAAAAGAATTGACTTGTCTAAGAGTCAGGGTTGAGCAGTTAGAGAAAAAGACGAGAGAGTAATAGGAAAATTCTTCATCCGGTCCATATAAACTAAATTGTTCAATAATTAAAATGAAAGTTTTACCAATGATTCCAATTGGCAAACATGTTTCTTGTGTAATTCTTTTTATCATTTAGAACCTCACCAATCCAGAAAGTAACAACAAAAGTAACAATATTTCGACCAATCAAAATCAAGACTTATGAAAAAGGTCGCGTACGAACGCCTTATTTGTTGATAATATCTACGCTCATATATCATTGTAAGGGACAGTGATTTTTCACATAAACCTTTATACCATACTTCTTAATTTTCGCAGAAAAAGTAGTAATTCTTTATCGAATCTCTGTTTCGCAAAATCAATCAAATGCTTTTTTTTAAGGCCCTTACAACATTTGACTGAAATCAGTTTGTTGCATTTGGCTTGAATCCCACCCACCACCTCATAATCATTTCGTCAGTGTTATCGTTGAAGTATCAGTAATTTTTTCTCCATAAATCTTCGGTTTCAGTTGTTTCAAAGTTGTGTGTGGACAGTGCAACGAATATCGTCGCCGAACGTGGAATCGTCGAATCGTGTACAAATTTCGGGTTGTGTTCACTTTTACACTAATGCTCTTAAGAAAGGCATGAAACTCTTCTCCCTCAGATGTGCTCCAAATAGCATGATATACAGTGCGCTATAGTTTTGAATAGGAACCAATCTAAGAGAAAGAAATTTCTGAATTTCAAACCATAGAGAAGGCAACAAGAATCCACTTCATTATCTTTGCCAAGAATTTGTTTGCAATTCAAAGATAATAAAGAAACGTCCTGGACATAATTTTCTAAAAAAGATATAAATTGATTCAACGGATCTTCTTTGCGGCTAAGGTATTTCCGCGAGGGAGGTGGGCAGTGGCATTTTTGCCACCAAGCGCGTCCATTGAATCAATCATAACTAATACTGACAAGAGAGATCCCTTAACGTATAATTTATTAAATTTCTGTCGGAGTTTAGTTATATATCTTACAGCACTGGTAAAAGCTATGATTTTAGAATACTTATTTTTAAAGCAGACATGTTCTGTCCATTAAATTAAATGGCGCATTCTAGTCTTCTTTAAGTTTATTTCTTTATCCTAACAAACATAATCAAATAGATTCCATGAACCTGCTTGATAGTTAACTGTTGTGTAGGAACCTACCACCCCTCTTGAAGATGAACTCGTCTACAAACAAGGACGTTAAATAGTGGCATGTCAAAAGACAGTGTAGAAGAAGTTCTGGGCTGAGTTAGTTATAGACTACTCAGGCGATATCTGTACCAACTTACCAACCGAATAAACCCAATTTTATTGTTACATGTTATTTGGCGTTTGTCTTTATTAACCCCAAATTAACATTATAACATTAACATATAGTGGAAAGTAAAAGAAATTTATATAACTCGTTCAGAGAAACGAACAAGGCATTCAGTAGAGTCTTTCGTTAGAAAACTTTATGAGAAAACAAAATATGACTGAATAGTTATTGAATGAATATTGAAACTAAAACAATCTATTATTTATGCTTGTACGAGACACCAAGTTAGAATCGAACTCACAACACAATATTAATGGGTTAGGCAATCTAGCTCGTTAACCATTAATTCACGCCGAGGCCCCCAACTTAAACAGTATATTATTATATACTTGGTACAAGACCAGATCTATAGAGCTCCGAGTGAAAATCGAAAGTAGTATTTACTAGCAATATCCATTCAGACTAGCTCGTTAACCATTACCCTACACCGAAGCGCCCAATTGAAAAAGTCTATTGATAAGCCCTTTATGCATATGATTTGAAGTTCAGCTGCAATTTCTTTTCTCACTCGATTATTTATTTAATTTCTAACATTTTTTATGTATTTAACGATTACTTGATCTCCAAATCGTTTAGTGCAATGATTCCCAACGTGGGGCGCATAACCCACCCCGGTGGAGCATGATAATATTTGGGTGGGGCATGCGTAGAATGTGTACCCTTCGGCTTACTATACCAACAGAATAAACGGGTGGGGGTAATTCGAGAATGAGTTATTAACAATGAATTATTTTCTATTGAACTCAAATTTCAATTTGCATTATTATTTCATGATTAAAATGATCAAAGTATATTACAGAACAAGTTTTCATTCAAATATTTTATATTTCTGCCTTTCAGATCTCTATCATATGTTTTGAAACTATATATATATATTTAACAGCCTTTTTGTTTTTTTTTTAATTTATCTCTTTCATGGACTCCATAGTCTTTGGAAGCTTAGAGACCAACTTAATGACCTTTTAAGCTTCCTTCACGTGAATTGCAGTAAAATTTTGAATATGTAAGAATTAAATATTACAGGGGGGGGACCAGACTTTTAAAAATATCAATGTGGGGTGTGGTCCAAAATCGGTTGGGAACCACTGGTTTAGTGGTTTGGAAACGTTGGAAATAATTATTGACTGTCCTCGTTAACCTCAACAGTGTTTCAAAAACCCCGACACGGATTATGAAATATGCAAATGATAAAATTTATTTTGTAAGCTTTGTTTTTCTTTGAGGATTTGATATGAATATGTACCTCTGATTTCGTGGAACAAAATACTAGGAAGCATAACTTTCGGAGCGATACTCCGATTCTCCTTTTAGCATCAAAATTACACCCAACTTTCTAATTAGGTATCAGGATCGTCCTACTGTCCACAGCAATTTCGATTCCATGAATAGTGTCCGTTGGCACTGACAATGGCAGATGAGGAGCTGTCAGGAAAATCTGGCGGGAACCGGTACTTAAGCAATCAGTTACCGCCCCCGTCTTTTATTTGGATGCCAAGGTGTAAACATCACACGCGGACGGCAGTGGTGATTGTATTTCAGCGATTGTTGCATGGTTCTACCACTTGTAATAGCCTTTAGCAGACCTACTTACAGCACATAATGGAAATTGTAAAGTAGAGGCTGTTGCCAAATGTTTCTCGTTACTAGTGGCCGGGAAAGTGCGGCCGAAACTGTAATCTTTAGCGAAGAATTGAGTCAGTCTACAAGACCGGCGTTAATAAAAACAGTCACGGAAAATGAAGTAAAAGAAAAAGGCACTTTGTTTTCACCTGGAGGGAAAAGAAACTATTCAGATAATCCAGATGGTGTTGCTAAAAGAAAAGAAAAAATAGAAAACGAGTCCTTGTTTTCTCGCCTGTAAGTAAATGTTAGAAGCTTCGAAATGACGGTCGAGTAAACGGCTTTGTGAAATTATTTTACACCGCTGCTGAAGTGAAAATTCCTAACTGCCGACAACCGCAAGAAGCACTGTAAAGTCTTTACTAAAACTTTCTTCTAAAGATTTCTTTCTAAAGATTTCTTTCTAAAGATTTTAGCAGGCCTTCCGCAACACGAGAGAGAGAGAGAGAGAGAGCTCTTTATGTGATAGCGAGTGTCACGAAACTGGCAGTAAAATTAACTTCCACTTCGTTCGTGCATTAAATATTACTGCCTTATCTGGTCTGGTTCCCCGTCTATATATCACGAGATTCTCGATAATAACCAAAGGAGGATATGTAATATTATCAGTTCTTGCCTGGCATCTCGACTTCAATTAGTTACCCACCGTCTTAAAATGGCTTCCTCGGAATTTGTTCTAATGAGCTCTCCTCCTTGGTACCCCGACAGGCATGAATTTAAGCGTACTACTACGGCAATTAGGTCTCATCATTTTACTGTTGAGACAGCTAGATGTTTTTTTCTTGCACTTCTAGCCTGTGGAACTCTCTTCTATTTTATTGCTTCTCTGTCACCTACACTCTTCGAAAATGTAAATACATCGTCAATGGAAACCTTCTGTCTTCATCTCTCCTCACTAAAGTTTTTCATTCTTTTCCAATCGCAGTACCTCTCCCCTTGCGTTCTAGTGGCAATATCGCATTGCTTGGGGGGGGATTAAAAATAAAAGTATGATATATGCAGATTTTACAAGAATACAAACAGTTTGATTATTAGATTATCGCAAAGCTACAGTAATGAAGAATCAATTTGGGGTTAAACTCACTATCAATCTACAAGACTACTTAGATAAACATTACTTCATATGAAGAAACTACATATATATATATATATATATATATATATATATATATATATATATATATATATATATATATTAAATAACAGATATCAATAACTATATCAGACATAAAAGTGGGGTTTTGGCTTAATACGACACAAGGTTATAAATTTGCCCCCCACACACACACCAATAAATGAGGATTAGATTGCTTATAATTTCTATAGTCTAGAGCACAATACCTGGAACGTCTACAAAAATGCAAAAATTTTAATGACCTAATCTCGCAAGCCGTTTATCTTTAAATCAGAATTTCTTTTGAAATTGGCAAATTTCCATTAATCTAAGACCAATTACAATAAAAATAATTATTCAAAATTGTTCCGATACTCGAAACTCTTCCATTATTTATATTACATCCTCATCTTCATTGCCATATTCACAACGTTTCGGCCGTTGTACGCTCCGGCCTTCTTCGGGTGATTAGAATTGCTCTTCGATATCTGTCTATATCTCTGAGAGGAGGTATTAGATTACTTGCATTATTTACATTATTCGCTCCGGCCTTCTTCAGGTGATTGGAATTTCGAATCGATCCGTTTATTTCGTCCACTGGGGTAGTTTGTTAAAGTTCAAATCACATGAAGAAGGCCGAAGTGTACAACAGCCGAAATCTGAATATGGCAATTAGGATGAGGATAACAGTTTGAATAATGTAAATAATGCAAGTAATCATAATACCTCATCTCAGAGATAATAGACAGATATATAGAGAGACATAGACATAAAGGCCGGAGCGTACAACGGCGGAAACGTTGTGAATATGGCAATGAAGATGAGGATAACAGTCCGAATAATGTAAATAATGCAAGTAATCATAATACATCATCTCAGAGATATAGACAGATATCGAAACTCTTGTTTGTATATTTGCTCTTCTTAATACAACGTTTCGACTGATTCATTCTTCAACCTTCTTCAGACGTAATCTGTGCGAACAAAGAAAAATATCACACCTCCAAAATAAAAAAGCAGTAAATATATAAAAAGTACGTGTACGTGTGATATCATTTATGCTAATTAACTTTCGAAATGTTACAGACACGCTGCCTGAACGATCAGATTTTTTTCTTGTTTATTTTCTTTCTTTTTTTTTTTTTTTTAGAAATTGGAAAACAAAATTTCTTCATTGTTTTTTCGGATCACAATGTCCCAGAGGCTATACATTTCAGACTCCCCCTCGTGTATCTATTCCTGTTTGGAATGTTGAATCTTGCTCGACGCTTCTCTCTCATATACATGCCACGCCTAGTCGTGAGAATAGCTGCTTCTGACCCATATGATGTGTCCTGGGTATGAAGATAAAATACATCCGGCAGGAACCCTAACCCTGCTCAGGAGTTTGGAGATTTCAAGAAACGTGGAACCACCACTTAACAGCTGTTATTCCCAGTTCAACCCTGATTTAGAGCAGTAGCCCCTCTTAGAGTTCCAGCTATAGATAAATAGTGATGTCCCAAACAAAAGACTTTCTATAGTAAAATGACCAACAATACAATTTTAAAGCGCAATGACCAGCAATTGTATAGAATTGCTAACAATATATTTTATTTGTATTCGAAAGTATTCTATTACGTTTAAAATATATTTATTGAAGCCATACATTTGTGTATAAATTATTTAGATTTCGGCATTAAATAACCCATATAGTTTGATATAACGCTAAATAAAATTAACCAAACAACCAACATGAAAGAACTAGTTCCTGACATTAATCCATATAATATGCTAAAATTTCTTAAATCAAACTGTATCCCAAAATATAACTTTAAAATATACTACAACCTAAAACTCACATATCACCGCCTCTAGTAATCATGTCCCCACAAACATGTATAAGCACAAAAGCTGAGTATCATCTACCATGTATTCAACTGTGAAAGCAGAATAACATATCAGAATAAAACATATCATAAATTTTTGATTACCGTTAAAGAAACAAATTAAATCAAAAAATCCCACAAGGAGTTGAATTAAAAGAAACAAATTAAATCAAATCCCATTAAATAACCCATAAGGAGTTGATATGCCGTTAAAGAAACAAATTAAATCAAATCCCATTAAATAACCCATAAGGAGTTGATATGCCGTTAAAGAAACAAATTAAATCAAATCCCATTAAATAACCCATAAGGAGTTGATATGCCGTTAAAGAAACAAATTAAATCAAATCCCCCATTTGATAAAAACCCATTAAATAACCCATAAGAGTTGATATGCCGTTAAAGAAACAAATCCCATTAAATCCCAAATGCCATTAAAGAAACAAATTAAATCAAATCCCATTAAATAGCCCATACGGAGTTGATATGCCGTTAAAGAAACAAATTAAATCAAATCCCATTAAATAACACATAAGGAGTTGATATGCCGTTAAACAAACAAAACAAATTTAGAATGCATTTTCTCGTCCGATTTCGTCTTCTGTACCCTAAAATTGGGTAGACGGTACTCCTGGGTAGTACGAAGTCACAAGGCCTCTTGACTGAGGGTTTGAATGTGCTGGCTTTTTTCAAAAGGGTTGATCACGATAGATAACACGCTCTTTCCCAGAAATTGGAACCAAGGTCTGCTCAGCATAGTTGCATTATAAACCACAGGTTGGCTCTGTTGGTGTTGAACAAACTCAAATGTGCCTGAGCAAGCGTCTGCAATATGGATTAGCTAGCCACTCTAGTAGAAAGGTATCCTAGAATACGAATTGCCAGCTATATGTACATACCAACAATACGCACATACTAACAAATTGTAGCAACTTCACACAAATCCGTTTAAAATACTAACAAACAACCAACATGAATTCTTTCCTGACATTAATCCATATAATGTCCGACAATTTCTTAAAGAACTGTATTACAAAATATAACTTCAACAAAACTACAACATGAAACACACATATCACTCCCACTAGGAAGTATATCCTCACAAACATGTATCTGCACAAATGCTAAGTATCATCTACTATGTATTCAACTGTGAAAGCAGAATAACATATATCATATTTGTATTACTTCAAAGCTCCCAAGAATATTAGATTTCGGTTTTTGACACATAAGTAGTTTATAAGCCGCTAAACAAACAAATTAAAACAAATCCCATACAATGAATTCCTGACCTTTTAGTGATTGAAGTGATTTTCACAAAAAATACCCACATTTATGATAATGATTTGTGAACCTCATTTACTGTTTTCATGGGGGAGACTTCTTTATGATTGTTATACCTATGCTTGGCATTCTGATCGAGTAATTTAAGCTGATTTCTACAACCGTCTAATTCACAATCTCTCTTCCTATTCTCTATTCCAGAGATGTTAGTGTAATCTTTTATCCATCATTAATAAACAACCATGCCTGATTTTAATGTTTCTCCACAGATTACAGCTTTCAGATATTCTTCAACTGTGAACTTTAGTGGGTGGCTGGTATTATATTTGTAATCTTTGACATCTGCATAGAATGTTGTATATGCAGTTGTGTGTCATGTTTTATTCTGCAGTACATCAGAGCAACCTTTCTTATCCAGTTCTGATGCTATACAAACCGCATGTTTTTATTCTCCCTAACCATGTCTGCGATGTATGGTGGGGGGAGTTCCATATCTATGTTTTTTGAAACCTTGTGCTTGCTAAATATTTTAGAAATAATTTTAAATATTTTATCGTGTATTTTAATCTAGACCTGCTTGAGGAAAGTTCAGGTGAATATGTAATGTTTTATAACTTCCACCTTGTTATAACTTTGTTTATGTTTCAGATACGAAAATAAAAACTTAGCAAGTATGGCTTCGAAAGATCTTAAAGTGAGACGTGCTTTCCTTCGTGAGAATAATTCAATCTTGCTCTGTCGTGAAGTCTTTCGTGGCTGAGTCGGTCTAAATGCGCGCCGTGCTATACAGTGCTTCGATTTTGGCTGTCAAATGAATACTTCTACTCTAGTAGTCCAGGTTCTTGATGCCCAACAAGTATATGCCTTCCCAATTTTCGTTGTGTTGTATGCGACAGATCACACGATGACCACGGCCGAGATCAGAGCAAATATCGCTTCAGGAGTGTGAACACGGAGTATTGAGTATATTAACCAATTCATTCTATATTTTAATTATTTCGAACTATTTTTCTCGTTGTTATAGATGTTAGCATAGGCCTGATCCAGGGATTGAACTCACGAGTGCAGTAATACTGGATCAGGTAGAGAAACACTAGTTAATCAGGAATAAAAAATAACTGGAACAACAGTAACAAATTATAATTATCAATGAATATAGCATATCAGGCAAACAATGGATATTTGATGATGGCCAGAGTGTATTTAGCCGAAACGTTGTCTATAATGACATCTATAACAACTAAGATAAGGAAAATAGTTTGAAATAATTAAAGTATATTGATAATTGCTCATCTCAAAAATCAAATACTGGTGCATGGTCTGGTATCACGAGGGGTTAACCTGGAGAGAGTTTTACCCGGACATGCGATGTGAGCCTCAAAAGAACTTCACCTTGGGATAGGTTCATCTGGATACTAACCAGAGCCTCATGAGAGGTTCACACGGAGAGAGCTTCCACCGGACAATCACCTGAGAGTCACGAGTGGTTCGCCTGGAGAGAGGTTTACCTGGACAATCACTAGAGCCTAACGAGAAAGAGAGATGTTCATCTGGAGAATCACCTGCGCCTGGTTCACCTGGCGACAGATTCAACTGAACAATAACCTGAGCTTCACAAGAGGTTCGCCTGGAGAGAGCTCCACCTGTACAAAAAGCAGAGCCTCACGATAGATTCACCTGGTGAGAAGGTCACCTGGACAATCACCTGAGCCTCACGAGAGATTCACCTGGAGAGAGCTTCCCCTGGACAATCACCTGAGCCCCACGAAAGGTTCACCTGGACAATCGAATGGGGCCATGGCATGTTTAATGATGAGAGCAACTTGTGCCTCCAGGCAAGCCATCGTCTTTTGCATGTGCGACGTCGACGGTCGACATTTTATTTGTCACGAGACACAGGCCCCAAAACTGACATCCTCCTGCCGGGTGCCATAACTTACAAGTCGCGATTGTTTTGTTTTTTTTAATTGTTTTTGGTCTTTATGGAAGTGTAGTTGAATATGTATTCTTGTCATTCCTATTGCAGTAGAATAAAGACTACCTCGTCATAACAGTATTACTCAACACACACTGAGCGGAAACATCAGAAGATTTATCTGCTTATTGGGTCATGTAATCTTGCGTACATTTATTCACGGTGCTGCAATTTTAATTTTCAATGGGTGGTGAAAAGTTCCCAGCTCGAATCAAAAAGCCCTTCCAGAAAGTCCTAACATTTCATCATTCCCTAAAAAATAGACACTAACATCAGTCATGTTGATGGATGGCAGAAATGCTTCTTAAAGACGATTAATATAGAGCAGTTTGGAAACGTTAAAATTAACAAGCCATTCCTTTCCCAGTTAACCTTATCGAATCGATCAAACTTACTATTAGGACAGGAGTAAATAGATGTGTCATTAGCATAGATGCCATCAGGAAGGTCGTTGGTGAAAATTAGGAACAATGTAGGTTCAAAGATCGAGCCCAGGGTGGAGGTGCCGGTATTAATTTTAAAAGATCTAGAACAATGACTGTTCAAGACAATTTTCATTTACCGATCTGATAAAAAAGATTCAATCAGTTCAAAATTCGTCCGGAAAAAACAATAACCTTTCAACTTGACTAAATTACGCAAAACTGAAAATAACACCAATATTTCATTTTAATAGATATATTTACCGCGATCCCTCGCTAATTCGCGGTTCTAAAATCGCAGATTCACGACTTCGCGGATTTTTAAAATATATATATGGAAAATATATCGCGGAGTTTCTGGAAAATTCTAGAAAAATCGCGATATATGAACACCTAAAATTTTTCATTAAACCCATTAAAATATTAATAATAAATAGTATTTCCTGGTCTAGGAACAACAAAACAAGCGTAAAATAGCAATAGAAAGGGCACTGCTGTTCGAAGAGATGTAAAATACAATTATCAGCTGCACAGTAGACGCCATCATCAGTTTCATCATCATTTCTACTGCGCAGCAAATTCATCACCATCATCATTCAAATTCTACTTCAACTTCTTTCGTGTTAAATACAGTAACAATCTTTATTTTTTTTAATCTAAAGTGTTATTGCTTAACAGTTGTCCTTGTTATTAATAGAGTACTGTAATGGGTGGGTTGTTAACAGTACAGGGAAGGTTTTAAAAGTTCAAATACATGTTAAATAAATACTGTAAATATGGCGTCCCTACTTCGCGGAAATTCAGTTATCGCGGCCGGTCTCAGAACCAATCTACTGCGATAAACGAGGGATCACTGTACCAAAATTACACAAAAATATCTTGAAATACTAAAAAGTAAATTTATTCAATAAAATCGCCATTGGATTCAATCACGGCCTCCATACGAACTTCGGAATCGCTTGCATCACTTCTGGACGGTCTCCATGTTTATATATGATGATAGAGGGACAGATGTAAGGGATGATGTGATCACCAAAATTGTCTGACAACTATGACTGTTTTCTCCTACTTATGTTGCATGGTGCAGAATCCTGTTGCCAGCTATAGGGTCTTCCAGGAGCCACCCTCTTGACTCAGGGTAGCACTACCTCCTCAGGGAAATTGATGTTCCGAAATACCAAATTTTGGTATTCACCATTAGACCCTTTCCGAATTCTCTGCAACGTCCTCAGATTGGCACCTAAACGCTCTGAAATTTTCGTTTTAGAGCTTCCGGATTGAATTCCAAGCAATACAGCATGCCGTTTCCAAATTTCTTTTCAGCATCATGATGCTATTTTTCGCACAGACGGTGCCCAACTGACCCAACTATACTGTGCAGTTGACAAAATCAAAAACAAACAACGCGTATACGCGAAATTAAAAATATAAAATGGCAACACTTTTACCCAGAGCACCCTATATATATATATATATATATATATATATATATATATATATATATATATATATATATATATATATATATAGACATTTTTATGTTTATACGTTCTTTTTATATATATATGGGGGTATCTCCCATGTTTGGCCGTATCTCTTTCTCTCTCTCCATTTATTTATTTATCACCTCTTTTTCTCTTTCCTTCTCTCTCTTTCTAATATATATATATATATATATATATATATATATATATATATATATATATAATGTGTGTGTGATGCGCGTGCGTTTCTGTATGTTTGCCTGTGTATGTGTGTGTGTACGTGTGTACATAAAAATATTTCGTAGATGTCTGCTGTAAAGTCATGCTTACCAGGTTTGTCTTGCAGACTAACTAGTTCCTGTCTTGGTTCCTTGTTTCCTGGGATCGTGACTTTGTAACAGGCGAGCTAAGCTGAATCGATATACGTAGGTAATTATGTCTACACAGATACAGAGCACAGAGAGACGTTTCTTTTTTTTTTAATCCGTATCATCCCAAGCAAGGCAATAAAGCCACTAAAACACGAAGAGGTCGTGGAAGAATAACGAACAGAAACATTACTAATGAGCAAAAAGAGCGATACAGAGATTGCATTTAAATTTTTGCAGATTAAAGTTGCCCAGAAAGCATAGAGCCGGGAGTTAGTTACATAAGTGAGAAGTGCGAGAAAAGAAACTGTTAGCATAGAACTTACGGCTACATCTAGCCAACTCACCAGTAATTGCCAGTCTAGTACTGCGTTTAAATTCATAAAGTCTAGCAACGAAAAGCTCATTCGAACACTTACTATGAAATTATTTATCCTTTTTCATAAACAAAATCTCCTAAATTGTTATTTCAATGGCAAATGTTCAGACGAGCTACATTGCTTCGATCCATCCGTTCAGATATTTACATCCAAAACCTGCCAAGATACGCACATAGAGTCGAATCACTTACATTCCCTTTGTATTCCATTAGTAAGGAGGACGCTCACCTCAGACATCTTCTTCCCAAGATCAAGCTCCCGAAAGAATCCTCCTCCAATCACTAGAGTCTTATCATCTTCAAGTTTAGGGTCAACAGTTGTATATCCTAAATGATCTCAGAATCTGCACTTCTTTTTTTATTGCTAATAAAACCTCATTCATTTATCCTCTACCTTGAGGGACTCTTGGTACTTGTATCGGGAAGAAATTTTAATAACGTGTGTATATATATATATATATATATATATATATAAACTATTTATGCTCTCGAAATAAGAGGAAGGGGTAATTTTATAAAAGTGGCTGCTGCTGTTAATACAATGCTCTTCAACTAGAATCGAGCTCTCTTAACCACTGACATCATTCGCATAGTAAGAACGTTGAAATTTCCCTTCCACTCTCCTGTTCGACGATAGTGTAGAATCTTTGATACCAAATCGGTCGGGTTTCGATCCCGGCTTGAAGCAATCGGATGTTTAGCCATATTGTTGAGCTGTGATACAGCGAAACAATCTGTTTGTGGATGATTATATTCATATATATATATATATATATATATACATATATATATAAACATATATTAAATATAACAGACAATGACTGTCTATTATGTCTATATACTACAACCACGCTCTCCCGTAGACTTACCTGTCACCTTTCTGATCTTAGTTCTATTAAACAACATTTCTTAGAAAAACATAGCCATGTACATAATATTAGAGAGATATTAGTTAATAACACACTAATACTCACACATACACACAATAAAAAGAACCTTCAGATATTGGAGGCCATCTACATTAAAACAAAGCAAACCCATACACTCAATAAAATTACATTTCAAACTAGTCACAACACATTACATTGCATCTTGACATATGGCTCTGTTATTAATATTTCAGCCTCTCGCGTGATATGACGTCATAGAACCGCATAATGAATTTACGACCTGCGTCCGTTATATCTTTTATGTCACCATAACAAAATATCATCTTAGCTGGTGAATATGTTTGTTAAAATGTCCGTATAACCACTCTGAAGATGGCTCATATTAGCCGAAAGATCTTTATTTTCAACCGAAATTAAAAATTAAAACAAACATACGAACATTAGAATGACTCATGATTATACATAATAGACATTCATTGTCTGTTATATTTAACAATATATGTTTAAATAATGATTTGCTCCCACAATACACTATATATATATATATATATATATATATATATATATATATATATATATATATATATATATATATGTGTGTGTGTGTGTGTGTGTGTGGTAACAAGAAATAATGTCAAATTAAAAATAAAATCCACTGATATTGTAGCGGGGTTTGATTCAAAGTGTATCCTACTAGTACAGTTAATGGTTCCCACTTGATAGGAGAAGAGGATGGTGGTGCATGAGCGAAAGAAAAAACGCTACATATCGCTGCGATCCGATTGCGTGGAAAAGGGAAGGACATATCATGTGATACCTATTGAGGTCGGTACCGTGGATTCCTTCGAAGGTCAATCGTTTCCTTCCTTTTGGCGGTGGGACTCACTGACCGGAGCCTGAAGCGTGCTTCACATCGTCTCCAGACCACAGTTCAACAGGCATCGAGTTGGATCAGGTGAAGATCAAAATAAACAAAGGTAATTAAAACCAAGCTCGCAGCACAATGCTTCTTCCAAAGTTTGTTTACCTTCCATGACTGATACGTCTACAGAAAAAACAATACCCTGTACGGCTGGTCGCGCCAACAATATCAGTACCGCCTTGGCTACCGAAACTGTGTTACCTCCCCTGGTTGTCGTCTGACGAGCGCATGGTATCGCACGTGCTTTCACACGTTGTATGTAGAAAATATATGTATATCCTTATATGTGTGTGTGTATATATATATATACATGCATACATACATATATATATATATATATATATATATATATATATATATATATATATATAAATAAAGGCCTATAAATATACATATATATATATATATATATATATATATATATATATATATATATATATAATAAATATAACAGGCTTATTATCAATATTGTTATCATTTTGTCTTTTTTATTCCTAATACCTAATTAAATCCCTGTTAAATCTACACATTATCAGAAACACACGTAGACCATCTTTCGTTTATTTACACACACAGACACACACAGACACACACACACACACACACATATATATATATATATATGTTTCTTATATATATATAAGTGTATATAAGTATATATAAGTGCTCAATAACGAGTTAGAAACACTAATCTGTAGGGCTAGTAATACACGTATAGTTAATAAAAACTTTAGGCGCTGGATAGAATGACAAGCGCAGTTTCGACCAGTGTGGTCTTTCAGAAGAGACCGAGATATATATATATATATATATATATATATATATATATATATATAATGTGTGAATCCTTTTCTTCTCCCTCCAGCTATGGGTAAATAGCAGGACAGACCGGGTTCTATAGCATTGGATGGCAACTGGTCTAGGAGAAGGTCAACTCTGAATTCAAAACCTGCAGAGGGTCGTTTGTGGCTGGTCCTGCACGAAACCTTCACCACTAAAATCAAATCTCATGTGCCGTTGTCGGTTTCCTGGGAACTGATCTGCTTGTCCCTCATACGTCGAACTCGACGGGAGAGTCGACTATATATATATATATATATATATATATATATATATATATATATATATATATATATATATCGTGCGGCAGAAATACCTCTCATATGCCTCCCATATATACCTCAGGGAAATACCTCCCACATAATGATAACACAATATTAGGTGTGTCTGGGAGCTGCATGTCAGTAGTATTTCTGCCGCCGTAATCTGTAATATTTTTTTTATATATTAACGATGTTTTCAGGTTAGGAATATGTATTTCTTATATGCAGTATAATCATTATTTTCATTCTTGATCATCCCCTCGTAGTCTCTATAAAGAAAGAAATCTAAAAACATAGTGTTATGTTTTGCTTTTCTTTTGTCTTCAGTTTGTGTTTGTTTTTGTTTTTTTTTGTGTGTAATGTATATGTTGAGTTAAAAAGCAACAAATATTTATATATATATTTATATATATATGTGTATGTGTGTTTTCGCGCCTGTGTGTGAGAAAGAGAGAAAGAAATACAAAGAGGGGTATATACTGATTGGGTGACTACTACAGAGTAACAATAAGTTCATCACAGACACTATTGCTACTAAGTTCTTTTCCCAAATTGGCGGCTGATATTTTGGCAACGACCCAGAATAATGTCAACACACGCGCACGTGCTCTCACACACGCATGCACTATCACACACATACGTATATGAGTTTGTGTTTCTTGCAATAAACACACACACACACATATATATATATATATATATATATATATATATATATATATATATATAAATATATATATATATATATATATATATAGAGAGAGAGAGAGAGAGAAAGAGAAATAGAAAGAGAGAGACGAATATAGTTGTTTTTTTTTGTGTTCCTCTTCTACTTACTGTAGATAATGATATTTATCCGGACTCTCAAGACTGCATTTGTACCCTTCACCCAAAGATTTTCTGGGTTTTGTGCCAAAAGTTTCCCATTCTTGATTCTATCGAGTTTTCAGTTTTTTTTTTTTTTTTTGGTTTCTGGTACGGTGTCTGATTTGCTTCCGTTCCGTCTTCTCTTGCACTGCCCCATCCAATGTTCCTCTGCGTAATTGAACCTCCCCTTCCACGCGGGATTCTACAAGAACGAAATGTTATTCTCACTATTCTGTGCGGGCGGGTGATTTTTTGATTTTTGATTTTTTTTAAATATGGGTTCTGGCATCATCTGGTAACAATTGGTCTGTACCTGTTCCCAGATCTCGTACTACAAATTACTGTAAACACTGAAACACTTTTTTTAATCGAATTTGCACAGTTAAGGTAGTAAAGCCACTAAGACACAAGAGGTTAATGAGTGTTAAAGAATTATAAAAGAGAAACATTATTAACGAACGAGAACACTAGAAGAGTAATCAAGAAGACAGTAGATAACGATTGATATTGCATTTAAATTTTTGAGGCCCAATATTGACGGAAAGCATGAAGCTGGAAGAGAGATCCACAAGCGATGTGCGAGAAAAGAAACTGTTAACGTAGAACTTACGGTTACATCTAGCCAGCTCAACTGCAAAGCGAGGAGATCTTGCTGCCAATCTAGTACTGTGTTTAAACTCATCATGTCTAGGTACCCTAGCGAAAAGCACATCCGACCAATTACCATGAAAGTATTTATAGAAAAGGCATAGGTAAGCAACTTTATGGCGGTGAGAAAGTGACTGAAGTCGAGATGCCAGGTCAGGACCAATAATATTGCTGATTCTTCTTTGGATTTTATCAAAAATCTCTGAATATATAGCAGAAGCACCGGACCATATGTAGCAGACATATTCAAAACATGGACGAATGGTAGACTTATAAATATGTAAGATAGATTCTGGAGAGAAAAACTGTCTCGCTTGACACAGTGAAACAACTTTCTTAGCAGCAGACCTAGCAATGGATTCAATATAGACTTTCCAATTCATGTCAACCAAGAAAGTTACCCCAAGAAGGCGCAACGAGCCGCTCTCCTGGAGGTTAGCATCTGCCATGATGATGGGAGGCAGGAAATAGTCTCTCAAATTAGCAGTTTTCTTTTAGAGACGTTAAAATTAGCAAAATGTTGATCGTTTTCAAGATCAGCCGCCATTTTGACCTTATCGGACCAATCAGACTTAGTATCGAAACCAGAGTAAATGGTTGAGTCATCAGCATAGATAACAAGTTGAGAGCTGATGTCATCAGGGAGCTCGTTAATGAAAATGACAAACAAAACTAAGTAGAACCAAGGGTACAGCCCTGGGGGACCCTAGCATTAGTACAAAAGATCTAGAAGACTGGTCGCTCGGGATAACTTTCATTTTACGATTTGATAAAAAACGACTAAATCCGTTAAAAAAATTTCGTAAACTTATGAAGACCGGTATTCAAAACTTGTCGAACGCTTTCGAGGTGTTCAAAGCTATAGCCCGAGCTTCACCATCCTTATCTAAAGCTTGTTAGACACTTACTGCAATAATCGTAAATACATCAGCAGTTGGCCTAGAGAAAGGAAAAACATATTGCTTGTCTGAAAGAAGACCCTGTGATGTGAGACACTTAACTAATTCAGCATTGATTAGGACCTCAAGCAGTTTACCAAAAACAGGTAGAAGACTAACTGGTCGATAGCTGGAAGGATCGGACGGTTCATCATCATTTTTAAAGACTGGAAAAACAGTTGAGGATTTCCAACAAGCAGGAAAGCAAGAGTCGGTGAGGCATTTATTATACAGTTTAGAGAGAACAAGAGCCAGTCCGGGAGCACACTTCTTAAGGACTATTACAGAGATACCATCAGGTTAACATACTTTGTGGGGATCCAGATTAGAGATGATAGTTGACTAATGGATACCAGCACGGTTTGAGAAATCAGAAAGCCGTGTTCGAATTCCAGTCGAATCCATTACATTCACTTACGTGCTAATACCATTGGGAAAGGTATGAATCAATCTCTTCTTTATTTCTTATGATTATGTGTGCTTATTAGGAGGCATGGAAGATTAATGGATTGTGGCATGGATTGAGGAATCGGAGAGCCGAGTTCGAATTCCAGTCGAATCCATTACATTCACTTGTGCTAATACCCTTGGGAAAGGTATGAATCCATCTTTTCTTTCTTTCTTATGATTATGTGTGATTATTAGGAGGCATGGAAGGTTAATGGAATGTGGCTCGGATTGAGGAATGGGAGAGCCGAGTTCGAATTCCAGTCGAATCCATTACATTCATTTACGAAAAGTTATGAATCCTCTTCTTCTCCCCCCAGCTATGGATAAATAGCAGTGCATACTGGGTTCTATAGCCTTGGATGGCAACTGGTCTACCGCAAAAACAAAGAAAGATATATGATCGCCTAAGCGTGTATCACGCATGGCACATAACTGAGTAGAAAACGTGGAAGGGGATATATGCATATCACTTAACAGAGATTCAATTCTAAGTTTGTCAAGAGTTCTCTGGATGTCAAGAGTGGAGTATAAAGAGAAATTACGGGAGAAAATTGTACTTTATAATTAAATTAAATTATCATCTCAAATTGATTGCAGAGAGGAAGAATAGAAAACTTACTCTTATTTAATACATTATTACAGAGCCGTCAGTAATCATGAGAGCCTCATTCTTTCATCACAAAACGACTTAGCTCCTCCCAGGACACGCTTTACATTTGTTATATGTGGAATAGTATTTTCCGAGAAGGAATAAAAACATCTATACTGGTTTTGACCCAAGGAGAAATTAACACTGGCCCAGTTATCTTTTAATTAACTTAATTAACTTAAAAATATCTATCCCAGGAGCATCTTGAAGAAAGTAACAAAGTGAAACACAATCAGCATGCTGGAATCGGAAAGAGGTCTTACAAATAGTAAGTTCCTGTCTAAAAGATGATTTGAAGGAAATATTTAACTATCAGAAAGATTCACTTTTGGTTTTCGAAAATTTTCTAACCGTAGGAAGTAACAATTTTTGCAACAATGGTCTGTTTTCATAACAGAGGCCGTAGAATTAAATAGATCGTATATGGACTTAAAAGAATCTTTTTGTATATGGACTGATTGGTTGAGCAGTGTGAAACTGACAGTCACCATGCAGTATCGATTTATAGAGACACAATGTATATATGAAAGTGCGATTATTGTATCTGTTAGCAAAATGTTAATTTACGTCCTGGGATTTTACAGTTATATCCTTTCTTAAAATAAATACTTCTTTCTCAAGCTAACATACCTATGTGATACTGTATGATTAATTTTTAACTTTTAGAAATTAATTAATATATATATAAGCAAAATCAACATAAAAATATATAATATAGATAAATATATGAATATTTATAACATAAAAACTATCAATACTACTATTCGCTTTCGTTCAAAAAATAAGGCACTTACTGTCCTCCATAGTTTATCTTTCTTTACGCAGTAAGATTTTGAATATTTTAGAGCGTACCCTAATTTAAAATTAGGAAGCTTGGCGGTGTTTTAGATTTTCCCACATTATTTATGTGTATAAATACAGTTTACAAAAATAAAATTTGTACACTTTTCTTGATAAAGTTCCTTAAGGAACAGAGCACATTGGCATAAAATACTTTCTTTTTAATTTATTTTTTATTTTCTTTTATGTGTGTGTGTGTGTGTGTGTGTGTGTGTGTGTGTGTGTGTGTGTGTGTGTGATGGATTCACCCGTCGATTTCGACGTATGCGGATCGAACAACCACATTCAGTTTTTGTTTGTGTTGTATATGAAACTTCAGTCCTGCTAGTGACCTGCTTAAAAGTCCACATATTGTACCACAGCTAGAATCTCAGGACATAGTCACATTAACATTTGTTGACACTTTTCATCGTTGTCTTTCCAGTTATTTCTATCCAGGGCAAATCGCTCGAAGTTAGTATGAGGCACATTAACAGATTGTCATTATACCTGAGCCACACTTCTGTCCACTGTCAAGCTGACTCTACATGAACAACGTCAGGTGTTCTAACGTTGCTCATCTTAGCCATATGACCAGCCCGGCAAAGTTGCGACTGCATCAGGAAAGTCTCAATTCCACCAATGTTGCATTTTGCGAGACCATCTGTATTGGACACCCTATTGTCAAAAGTATAGCCACAGATATATATTGGGTATATTTCGGTGACAGTTCTTCAATTATACGTGTTTAAAGATCAACAAAGGTTTTTTGTTAAGGATTTTTATTTATTTTTCCTATATTCTGGATTATTTTCTTGGTTTTATTTAATTATAAATTGTCCAATATTTGAGTACTTTTGTCTATCGTTAGCCACTATCCTTAAATTTTGTAGTTGTTTAGTTTTTCTTTATAGTGACATATCAGTTTTTTCAAACATTGCGTCTCTCGTCTTCCCATCACGCTTCGTGCTGTTGTTTATTGTATTTTGTTTTGTTTTGTTCTTTTATTAAAATATATTGCGTACTTAATTTGATATAATTTTCTTAATATGGAGTTGTTTCTTTATATCCCATTCTTCAAATATTTGTAGTCTATTTACAGTTTGTGTAATATAATATTTTGTGCTATTGGTAATTATTTGACGGATTTCTTGTGTTGTTTTTTCTTTTTGTGTGTGTTGTTTGGAGGTATGTGATTTAATGGAGCTAATATCAGACATATTTGCAGGTTAAACGGCGCGGTAATGCACTTATTGTGAAACCAATGTTTTCCACGTGGGCAAGTAAATTCATAGACAACATTGGTTTGTTGCAGTTTTGATATTTTTGTTTTTTGATTAGTGATGATCATTTTAGAAGATTTTATTTTCTTATAATAAATAAGTTTAATTTGTTTATTTTTGTCGTTAATGAATATGTACATATGTGTCAGGTTTCTATATAATATTTTAGTCTAGTCTTTTTGCTAAATCGCGTTTTAAAAAGCATAGATCTATTTTCCTCCACGTATGAGTTAAATTGCAGGGAAATCTTGATTTGGGTAGTAGACATTCTAAAAGAAATTCTTTGAATTCGAACGCGGAAAGGGCCGTTTGGAAACATTATGGTACTACTTACTATTTCTCTGTTATTAGTTCTTCTGAGATGTGTGGCTGAGTGTATACAAGCCTTGACCGCTATAATCTGTATGTGTAGTTCAGTGGTCCAGTTCTGAAACTGAATTGTTGGACCCGTATACCGCAAAACGGAATGGAATGATTCATATCATAACGTTATGAGGCGTTAGCACCTTCATCTTAATATTTACCGGATTTCGACTGACCTGAGGTGGAACAACTACATTGAATCAATAGCTTCATCTACCGCAAGAAAAGTGGGTTCTCTGTGTCGCGCCAGAAGGTTTTTCTCGCCTGAGTCCATCCTTAAGATCTACAAATCAACCATTCGTCCTTGCATTGGATACTGCTACCATATATGGTCTGATGCACCCGCTGTTCATTTCGAGATCCTAAACAATATCCTGAGATGGATATGCAATATGATAGGTCCTGATCTGGCATCTCGTCTACAGTCACTTTCCCCATAGACGTGCTGTAGGTTCTTTCTGTCTTTTCTACAAGTATTTTCATGGCAACTGTTCTGACGAGCTACTTTCTCTAGTACCCCAACTGCATGAATTTAAGCGTTCTACTAGGTTGGCATTTCTGTCCCACTCTTTCACTATCGAAACGTTTAAATTTAACCCCCTCTTCTACTCCAACAGCTTCTTCTCCCGCACTTCCCGACAGAGGAACTCTCTTCCTACCATTTGCTTCCTTGATAGCTATAATCTTCAAATATTCAAATGCAATATCAATCGACATCTTCGGATGTTTTGATCTTGATCACCGCCCTCCTCTATATCCTTTCCTCAAACGCCCCTCTTTACTCTTGCTCTCACTCTCTGTAACCCCTTTGAGTTCTAGTGGCACTCCCGCCTTTCTTGGGTTGAAATGCTTAAAAAAAATACTCGTGACATTTAATCAGATATGGCACGGGGCGCGTCCGAATCAGAAGGGGACAACTGAAGTTCCTTGGAAGCATAATGGGAAATGTGGGTGGGTAGGGGTGTTCTTAGAGAATTTGATATTCACATCTGACATCGAAGACAAAAAAAAACTCACGGGTCACCTACCTGTGAATGGAAGGCGGAACATGGGGAAGGGGCGGGAGGCTTGAAAGAGACAACAAGGAATAGGAGATTGTGGAGATCTGTCATTGCCTACATCGTGTAAATGTGGTAGTGTAAAAATCGACGTTTTAAGATGCCATTTTGGAGTCGACCAAATACGCGATGAGAATAGCTAAAAACAACACTGAACTTTAAATTAAAAATATATTCTCCCATTAGAGGATAGTAAGGTATGGAAATATGGAATACAGATCAATTTGTAGCAAAAATTTTAAAAAAAGTATGCTGTGCTTTCAGCAGGTGAATCTCATCAACATAGAGCAATCTAACCTACCATACAAAAGTCCTTCAGTGGAATTTCTTAACAAACGCCTGTTTTTCTCATCTACACAATCGCAATAGTGTAGCTTTAAAGGAAATAATTAAAAATTATTCTTTCATAATTTTACACTTGATATTATACGATGGGGTTATGCAAAGTTCTCGGCCCGACCATAATGTCTTACCAAAATAATCTTAGTGTTAGTCATTTGACCAAATTTTAGGAACTGTATCAAAAAGATAACTTTTCAATAACGCCTTAAAATAAATATCAAAGAAAATTGTTTACACTGATGACTAATAGACGAGGAGAGGTATTACATTTGATTTATGTATAAAACAAATACAGGGATTTATTAGCGTGATCTAACCAGTTATGAACAGACTGAGATAGATAGCTAGCTAGCTAGATAGCTAGATAGATAGATAGATAGTGCATGAAAGAACATTTACAATAGTTCTTTTTTATTTTTTACCATACTTATTTAATCTTCAAATATTTATATTAATCTCAAAATCTCACATGTTTCCTTCACGCAGCTAAACTCAAACATACTGCTAAAAGGTACCATGAATTTGTGTCTATCTTTATTAGATATCTCTGGCTAATTTCGTTTATTAATTTGGGTATCAATTAGTACCAATTACTGGCAGTAGTATTTTCCCAGTCATTCCATATTGTTTTGGTGAAAAGATACCTCCGTGATATTTATACATCGTTAACTAGCATATATTTTGCAATCATTCACACTCGTTCTTGCAAAATATTGTTCAATAATTTACCACTTTATTATCCGACAAAAATTGCCTTCAAGATTTATTCCTCGTGTTCATAAGAAGCTTTAAATACATCTTCACTGTAAAAAAACAAATTTATCTCACAGGATGCTGTCAATAAAAGCCAGAAAAAAGAATCCACTATTAAAACATTTAACAAGAAACCGAGAAGGCGGTGAGAAATTGCGTTGGTGGATAGATCTTATAATTTTGATACATTTTCATTTCATCAGATGATTCGTATTTGTGTAGTTTTCAAATATCAGACAAATTTAAGCATGCGAACTGCTTAATCACGTGAATTTTTCAGCTACCTCCAGACAACTAACAAATATGGCAGCTTTTAAATTATAATCTGTGAAGTAAAGGTTTCAAAAATTAATAAGCGATACTCCTGGGTAGGTTTCTACTTTCTTATAATCATATGTTATTTATCGCATCCCTTCAGAACATGAGTAATTATGGCTGCCCACAACTTCCTGTCACTTGTAACTCTAAGTAAGGTTTGACCATATGCCTCTGTTCGTGTTTTAATATCTACTTACACGAACATTAAGTAAATTTCTTGCTGTTTCCTTCAACCCCTCCTTCCTTCAATACGTCCTGTGGGTATTGAGTTTTTCAAGCCGTCCTTCCTCATGTGTCCAATAAATGTCAAACGTATCTTTCTGATGTGTGTATCCCTGACGATCTGAGTCTCTTATATTATTTTCAATATTCTATAGAACTTCCCCATTAATCACGTGTTCTGTCCATGGAATTCTTAATATCGTGCTATAAAACCGTAATCTCTGTGATTTCCCCCCAAGGAAGGAAATAAAACCACTAAGACTTATTTTTTGTTAGCCCAAGTACATCCTCTGGGTGAATTGTGGAGACTACATTACATTAAGTTTATCTTCGCAATTCCTTCCTTGATGGATTTCAACTTAAGATAAAGAAGATAATTAGAGAACTAGAAATGATTACTATAAAAATAAAGACATAATGTCTGTATTATATATATATATATATATATATATATATATATATATATATATATATATATATATATAAGCTTTTAATATTAGTGTTGTTTAAGTATAAGTGCTTTTGAAATCAATATATATATAGTTTAAATTTGCTATATTTATAAATGAAAATTGATCAATATCGAATATAGAGCGTTTATAGATATAAACTGGGTGGAGATAGGAATCAATACAGCATGGTGATTGTTTCACGCCCCAATCTGAACTTCGGATCAAGTACCTCTCTCTCTCTCACCCTCTCGTTATCTATCTATCTACATATACATACATACATATATATATATATATATATATATATATATATATATATATATATATATATATAATTTTATTCATTTATTGTTGCATGTTTATATTCTTATCACCTTCAAAGTATTCTCCATTTGAAGCAATGCACCAGTCCAGATGTGTTTTCCATTGTTCAAAACAGTCCTGGAACTGTTGTGAAGTTATGTTTTTTAATGACTCCGTCATTTTCTTCTTAACCTCTTCCCCATCTGCAAAATGTTTTCCATTAAGGACTTTCTTCATTCGGGGGAAACAAAAAAAAGTCGCAGTGGGGCGAGATCGGGTGAAAAGAGAGGGTGGGGGAAGTGGGGTTCAATGCCATTCTTGGTCAGAAACTGTCTCACACTCAAGGCGGTGTGCTCATGTGGCGCATTGTCGTGATGCAACCACCACCCTCTACTTTGCCATAGGTTAGGGCGTTTTCGTCTCATCTCAAAGTAAAAAGCCTGGTTAACAGTTTGACCAGGAGGAACAAATTCTTTGTGGAGAATTCCTCTCACAACAAAGAAATAAATCAGCATCATCTTGACATTGGACTTCACTTGAGGCGCTTTTTTGGATCGTGGTGACGTTGGATGCTTCCACTGACTTGATTGCTGCTTCGTTTCCGGATTGTAGCCATAGCACCAGTTTTCGTTACCAGTGATGACCTTTGAAAAAAGGTCAGGATCAACTTCCAACTGTTCTTTCAGTTTACGACAGGCATCCATTCAGCCATGGTAAAAAATAGACAAAAAGGTGTGAAGCACTTCAAAACAAATGTGAACCACGGAGCTGTACGTCTTCCCAAGATGACACCAGTTAGCACACTGATGCCTGAGGGTTGCCACAAGTGGCATCTAGCGGTGGGAGGCTGAACTACTACGGGCTTGTCACACAGAAAACAATTCCGTGTCTCCCCTCGTGTATATATATATATATATATATATATATATATATATAATCACTCTAAACCTTATTTTAATGGATGCTCATATTTGAGTAGACGCCCCGTTTATTTATGAAGCAGTATATTTACTTATTTTCTTTGTGACAAGACGTTTTCCCAATCAACTCTTGGCCTCTTCAGATTTAAGCTTAAGTTAACTTTTATCCTTCCTGCGTCGTCCCATGAACCTCACTTCTTGAATTTCGTAGCCATATGCAACACTACACAGTAACCCTTGACATTGAGTGGCACTTGAGGCTTGTATTGGGTGAACATTACTAAGACAAAATTGTGGAGAGACATTAACACCTACACCCCTAAGAGAAATGATATATAAAGAATAAACGAATCCCTATTATTGCTGGTGTAGTAGAAATAAGTCATTTCTTTCATTTGTATTTCTGTCTCCTTATTGTCTATAGACTCTTTTATAAGTGGACGGTGAATGACTCTACGAATAAATATTTTAATTACAACAAAAACCATGACCTTTGTGTAGTAATCAAATATTATCTTGGCGCATCTGGTATTTTCTTTTCAGACTTACATTTTTTCTATCTTGACAACGTATTCCTATCTTCCGTGCTGATAACAGTAAATATGAAAAAATGGCGATATTGATGAGTGAGATAGCAGCGATCATGGCTGCGAATGATCGATCCGATAATTTTTCCTTGATCTTAACGTTTGGTTATTTGCAGTGATTGCGTTGCATCAGATCAACAATTGCTTCCTCGGATTAGTTTTCTCCCATTTGTTCAAAGATTGTCGAGGCAAGTAAAGGAAATCTCGGAGTTCAAACAAGTGTGAACTGCACAGCCGGGGTCATCTTAATCAAATGCGTAACCTGGTCGAATTGCGTTTGAAGAAAGGAGAAAAACAAGACGTTTATGATGGTGAACCGATAGAGATTTACTTAACTTCGAAGATAACAAGATGCTGCGTGTGTTTCTCTCCCGAAAAGATGAGTACTCCACAGGAAACACAAGCTGATAACAGTATAGTCAAAATTCTTTCAACCCAAAGTAACTCTTCTTATCCACCAATTGAAGAAAAATCAATTAAAAATATCCGTTGGCCCATTCTTTTTCTTTTATTCCAAAAATGTTTTAATAAGTTCTATTTTATGAAAACTTTTTCAATTCAGACAATCCTTTCTATATCATAAAATTTTCCGTAATCATTTTTCTTGTTATGAGTAAAAATTCTTTTGTCCGTAATATGATTGTGTTTTAATGTTCGAAAATAACATTACTATTGTAGGCAATATTAGGTTTGGTAGTTTCGGATAAGCGATACTTCAGCTGTCCCGTGAGACGCTCTTCAATTCAAGGGAGGTGAGGGTCATTAAACATAAGTAAAAATTACATAATGTATCACGTTTCGTACATTGAAAATCAACGAATACCTATCTCAGTCTGGCCATTATTTCTCTCTCTCTCTCTCTCTCTCTCTCTCTCTCTCTCTCTATCTATCTATCTATCTCTCCCTCTCTCCCTCTCTCTCTCTCTCTCTCTCTCTCTCTCTCTCTCTTCGCATAAATACGGTAGTAAATACTGTATGTTAGTCTGCAGTTAGAGATTCGTCTCCAGCTTTGCTGGTCGAACTCTCTGCCTCCGGGTAGAGAGGATCCCCAGACGAGGCTAGTTGAAGGGCAGATTATCACTCGTGAAATAGCTATTCGACCCCGTTTTTTATTGTGTCTACGGGGATACCCCACATTAAATTCGGCCTTGTGCCACATCTGACTCAGTGGGGCGGTTGTTAGATATCCTGCCGTTGGAGATTCACTGTGGAATTCACTTGACTCACTTCTAGCAGTTGACTACAATTTCTACGCGCCTCTGGCGAATCTTATATGTGTTATTCTTGTCCTAAGTCTTATCATTCATTACCAACCTTCGTTTGATTATGCTATTCAGTAACCTTCCTAGGTTAAAGTATATATATATATATATATATATATATATATATATATATATATATATATATATATATATATGATATTTGTAATCGTTGTGGGGGTTCCAAATGCAGAAGCCTTACAATGTCCTCCACAACGGTCTATCAACGGTAGCCGTCAACAATTCTGGTATAAACATATCTGTCCACTGTTTGACATTGTGCAACCAGTTTTTACGTTGATCTTCTACGTTGATCTTCAAATGTGCTTTTGCATGATATCTTACACACACACATATATATATATATATATATATATATATATATATATATATATATATATATATATGTAATCTGTTATAAATGTAGCGAAAGTGCTCTACTGTTTATCAGGAGCTGAATATAAAGAAATATAGTTTTAAGGTGTGCTATATTTATGGGATAACGTGCTTAATATCAGAGATAGAGCGTATGTAAATATAAGTATAAAAGTGAACATTGAAGTCAACACTCATAGGCGTCAGGCTAGACGATTGCGTACCATTTCGAGATTTAAACATACTCACAGATTCTATAAGAATATTTACGACGTCAACAAAACCAATGAAAATAAAACAACGGAGAAATTAAAATAATCGAAACATAATTCCGCATTAGTCCACTTCCAAAATCGTTCTCGTTAAGATAAATAAACAGCGAAATATTTTAAATTTAGAAAGGTTTTACAACTTGCTTCTAATTTATTACTCTGTAAGATTTAATAGATATTTTCAAAGCACACTTATATATATATATATATATATATATATATATATAGATAGATAGATAGATAGATAGATAGATATAAACAAAAATTACCTCAACATGGGAGAGTCTTCCCGGGTGAAGCGGTCTGGGGTTGAAGTTTTATCAAGAGGAAATCAGTAATCTCTTTAAAAAGTCCACGATTTTCTCCGTAAGGGATATGTTGAACGAATATAAAGAGGGTTATGAAATGTTTTTGGGGAGTACTCCGGACAGAATTTATCCTTGATGGTCGGTTGTAGAGGTCTTTGGAATTCCAAGTGGATTAATCCCGAAAGAGATCGACTATTTACAATAGGGACAAAATAGTACAGGTAATCGATCCGTTGGTATATAATCCGGGTGAATCCTACTAATAATAATTATTAAAACTGATCCACAGAGAGATCGATATTTTTAACAGAGCATATGCATTTTTTACAGCAAAATAATACCTCAATATGTGATAGTCTATTTCAAGCCGTTCTGTACGCGGCTATCATCAGACCCCTAAGTGTCTGTCATGAAGGAATGTTTTAAAATTATTTTCAATGTCACTCCTCCTCTAGTAGACGCCTTGTTAATGAGAATGGACTTGTGTTAGCGACTGTTGTGGTGGTGGTGGGGGGGATAATGTATCTTATTCCAAGGTAAGCGGTCTGGGGTTGGAGTTTATTTATGGCTAGAATCTTTTAGTTGTTTGTAGTTTAATATCAGTTCCTACTATGTGGCGTCTCTTATACGAGCCCCAAGTGTGTTTTCCTGGGATTCACAGTAAATTATAGTAGATTACAGTAGATTATATACCAGCGGATCGATTACCTATAATATATATATATATATATATATATATATATATATATATATATAAACATGCTTTGACCTCTCGATTACAGAGTGCGTCGAAGACCAACCAAAGTTGAAAAGTGCCTTTAAACACGTATGCTAATAAGATTTCTCGAATATTCAGGGCGGTAGACGAAAATAAATAAATATACTGCTTTATAACGAAACACAGTGTCTACTCAAATGCGAAAAATTCCACGAAAAATAATATTTAAAGTGGTAAAAGAATCTGTCCGATTACAAAAAGTTCCATCCCCTTTCTTTATAAATTTTTTTTTTTTCGTTTGGATAGGAAACTGTATTTAAAGGCACATGCACATACAGACACACACACACACACACACACACACACACACACATATATATATATATATATATATATATATATATATATATATATATATATATATATATATTAATAGATTTTTATGTTTATACGTTCTTTTTTATATATACAAATATTTAAGTAAATGCTCTGTTAATATTAAACAGTATTAAATGATTAATACAGCTCTACTTTTGTACTGAGCCCTGTTTTAAGTTCAAACGTTAGAATTTATATTCGATTCGTTCTCATTTCATATATATATATATATATATATATATATATATATATACATACAATCTTTGAATATATATTATAATAATATATTATATATATATATATATATATATATATATATATGAACTTAATTTCAATCCTTCATGAGTTTTTGATCCTTATCTATGATTAATTATTGATGAACATGTCATTTTCGTCACGATTCTTCTGTTAACCTTGAAGATTAATTATATATTCTTATTATTCAAAGTAGAGTCTAATAGTGCTATAAAAATACCATTTTAACATGAAATCAGTATTACACAACAAATGTGAGTAAAACTTAAAATATACTTTTATTTACAGGATAAATATAATATGAGTATTTCAGTTTAGAATATCTTCTTTTATAATTAATCTTGACAATAAGTTATTTGGCGATGTTAAGTCTTTTGATGCAATTCGATTATAGTTAATCATATTAAATATATTTAATAGTATAATTATGGATATCTATTCTTTTTTCATATATCAATCCTAGCATTCACCATAAGAAAGATAAAGACAGATATAAATGATGAGAATAAAGATATTGTAAAATTACTGACTGATGGGAAAACAGCTTTGCAAATTGTAAAAAGGTAAAACCAACATTTTAAGTATTCACAAGAACAATAAAGAAATCCCAAAAGTAATGCGAGAAAATTTCAAAGAGTTTGAAGCAAGAAAATGGACTGACCAACAATAAAATATTTGAAGAAATTGGTTTTGCAAATATAAACAAAGAAAAAACATGCAGAATGTTGGTTAAAGTTATGGAAAACAACTTAAGCTACCATTTTGAAGTAATGGCAAAAAAGGCAAACTTTTAGTTTAAGCGAAGGACGACATGAAATTTAATTCCTTATCAGAACTGTTTAGTACAGAAAGCAGAGGCAATAGTATATATATATATATATATATATATATATATATATATATATATATATTATGTCTAAGGTAGAGGTTATATTCTTCATGGACATAATCAAACAATACAATTAACAACTAACACCAATGGAATGATGTTGGGATGTGGGTGGGCTAGTATTTAGTTACGTCCAAAGATGGCGACTAGATAAATGTCAAGAATTATTATAGGGTCTTGGAAAAGAAGGTTTTTGAGTTTTACAAAATTCAAGAAGCTTTCAATATATTCATGCAAAACAGCGTTCTATCACAATCACGAATTCCCCTAGGGTCGTAGAGGCACCACATCTACTGCAGCCACAACAGCAGTGTTGGGCGAGGCAGGCCGGTTTGAATTCAAATTTTTTCTTTTCGTAGACTGGTTACCAGCCAAGGTTATAGGACCCAACCTGACCTGCTATTTATCCATAGCTGGGGGGAATAGATGGATTCATATATGTTCCCGGGTTATTAGCAATTAAGAGAATGTAATGAACTCGACTGGAATTCGAACTCAGCTCTTCAATTCCTCAATCCGCTACACATTATTCCACCATAGCTCCATAACGTTTCCTCACGTTCTTCTAAGACAAGTAGTGATCCCATTATCAAAACAAAAGTTTTCAAAGACTCTAAATTACGAAAATTCCCTTTCTCCCAAAACTCCGGATATTAATCAAATAGAAAACTTATGGAAATCATTAAAAGAAATATATGTAAGAATGGAAAACAATATTCAAGCAAAGATCTCTGGGGGGAAAAATAAACATTTTTATTATAAGTAATCTGAGTAAAATAATAAAATCAACCGACGCAACTCTGATGAATATTATAGAATATCGAAAAGTCTATATTAATAGGAAAAAACAATCAGATACTTAGATTTCTTCAACTTTATGGAATACTGTGCTAATCAAATACATGTTTCTCTGGCCTGCATATTTTGAATTTATTTATGAATAAAAATTTATTTTACTCTTTTTTTAATAATAAAATCTGATACATTCCAAAACAAAGATAGATATAAAGAATTACGAGAATTTTATTTATTTCTAATAAAATTCCTGCCCAATGGGTAACTAGGGCTATAATATTCAATAAATCAATAAAAGTTCATGTGATTTATCAGAATTGACCGACTTCATAGTTTCGCGTCAAAATGCTTTTCAGAGTCAGACGTTGAAGTTATTACCAGATATTATATTTAAACCCCTCAGAACAAAGTTGTATCATCATTATTATTATTATTATTATTCTTTCTGGTGTCCACACATTTCTTTCCGGGTCCCGACTAAAAACCTAAAGTCAGAAAAAGCATCATTACATTTCCACTGAACATCTTTTTAAAAAAATCCTAAGATCACACACATTTTACATAAAGCCGTTCGTAAGGTAACGGCTTTAAGTATGTAATTGTGTTATAATTGTGAGTACATGTTTTTGTATTTCTTTATGGCTTGGATTATCAGCAATGCCTTCAATGTGTCTAATAGAACATTTTCCAATCAAACTCAGGGGTCCAACTAAAACTGGGATTGTTCATGTCCACACGTACCACATTTTTGAGATGTTGATTTGAAGGTCCTTGTATTTTGATAGATTTTAAAGATCTTCAAAGATGCTTTATTACAATTTGCAAGGGCCGACATGTCAATAAGAAAGCATATTATGTTTTTGTGGTCTCTGAACACGATGCCTGGGTTATTAGTTTCGATTGTTCTTGTCTGTGTGTATTGTAAAGTAGCATAAAATTGTTACAGGTCGTATGTCTGTAACCAAGCCTGGGTCGTGTTAATACCAATTTTTTACAGATTTCTTTACATATAAGTTGTATATTTACCAATGCAGATATTGGCCTACTCTGTCATGCCAGGTTTTATATTCAGTGGGTGTCAATAATGTACAACCTGATGCAAGATGATCAATTATTTCTGGATATATATATATCACAGAATCTGCATTTGGGGCTAACATTTTTTCAGTATGTGTGCTTGTTAATTTCTAGTTAGCAAGCATTGGTCCTGTGTAGCAAGGGTAAAACCTTTGGTTTCAGCTTTAAGCCTGCACTACGTAGCCACTGATGGGAACAGGGCTTGTCTACATCAGATGATTTGGTACGGGCAGTTTATTGACCATAAAGAGGCTTATCTTGCCATCGTTTCTGAATTTGGTGAATTGTATTTACTTATGCTTTCTTTTTAGGTTCTTTGCCACTGCAGTCGGTGTATTACGATTTATTTGCACTTCACTCACGTGAAATACAATTTTGAATTTGTTGGCTTCCTTTATTACTGAATGAAGTTTCTTATTTCTTTCATGCCCTTTGGCACATACCATCAGCCAGTCTTCTGTAGTTTCCAGGTATCTTTGAAGACCTATTGTTTTGGGTTCTAGTTGAACTAATCCTCTGCCTCCTTCGGATCTGGGGACATACAGACAATCAACACCAGCCTTAATATGATGCATGCGGCGGTATATGAGAAGCTTTCTCGTTTTAACATCCATTTGCTTAATGTCAGCTCTGGTCCAATTAACGATGTTGAAACTGTATTTCACCACAGGGACAGCCAAAGTGTTTGTGGCTGATATTCTGTTTTATAAATCCAAATCGGTATTTAACACCAGACGCACATGCTTGTAGTACTTTTCTTTCTCTTTCATTTGGGTATGGAAATGCCATCTCCTTCGCAGACTCCTTGGTATATATAGGCTTCTTCTTGTTCCACTTCCGTAATCTTTGTAACAAAATCTAAATCTATTGAGTGCGTTTCTGTAATTCTCCCTTTCTTGAATGTTATCTTTTAAACATTTATCTAATCTGAAAGATTCCTCGTGGGATATCCAAACAACTGGGAGCAGCAATAACTTTGGTGTGATTTATGTATGATATGGTTTTCACGGTTTCATGAACGGAGCCGGTTGATGTAACTTAATAAAGACCGCTTCAAGGAGACGTAAATGATGAGCGGACCGGGCTCTATGCAAAACTGTGAAAGAATTGTTCACGGCTTTCCTGTTTCAACTGATATCTTCTTCAGTTTTCTTTTATTAGCATCTGATATAATTAATGTGAAATCTTCAGACAATAAAGGAAGATGAAATAATATATCGGTTGAAACGTTGCGTTAAAAACAACAATGATGAAGATAATCGTATGAAAGTGATGTTCAATTAATTAATTAGAAATAAAGATAATGGCTCTATCAAACGTCGTATTGCGATTTTGGTCACGTTACACCAGAATTGAAACAAGTTTGAATTTCGATCAAATCAAATATGAACGAGAACTTAAATAAGCAAAGCGAAAAACAGCGTTAAAATTTCAGGTTTTAATTTCCTTTTCTCTTTTTTATATGAAATGATTTTAAAAGAAAACAGGATTCATAGAAACAGTTAAAAGAGGAGAAAAAAATGAAAGAGGAATGAAAAATATAAAAAAAATAGACAAAGATAGGCAAAGAGGAAAAGATCGATAAAAGCAAAAGGGGGGATGGGGGACGTGTAACAGGAAGAGAGGAAGGAAGGGAAAAGAAAAGGGAAAATCGAAAGATGTAAAAAGGAAAGAAATGAAAGAATAGGAAAGAAAAGTTAGAGAGGAAGAAAGGGTAATGTAGCTGAAAAGAAAGAAAGAAAGAAAGAAAGAAAGAAAGAAAGAAAGAAACAATTTAAAAACAAATGTAGAAACGGAAAGGCAGGAGGGATAAAACATAAGAATTAGAGAGAAAGTTTGGAAGATTAATTGCAAAGAGAAGACGACAAAAATGATGATAATAATATAGAAGTATTAAAATAAGAAAAAAAATTTAAATCTCACCCTCTCTTCATTACTACTTAAAAGGCCATTTTGCTGGAAGAGTCACCGGTTCCATTTTTTGCGCTAGGAAATATCTAACGCCAACTACTTTGAGTGAGATCAAACCCAAAATGAAGTATCTAGGTTTGCGCTATCCAATTCTCACTGGTCCATAATGAACTATTTTCCACCCTGCAACTCTTTTCCCATAGACAAAACGTTGCTAGCTTCTCATTACTATATCGCTATTACATTCCATAGTTCCACCAGCTTAGCCCTTCACTACCAGTCCCCACCCCCAAATCATGCCGTGTTCACAGGGAGGCAAATTATCCCCATTCCCTCCATCTTGCTTTCATAAAGAGTAAGATCTATTCAAACAGCTTCTTCCCCAGAACTAATACTTTGCCGCACAAACTCCCGAGGGGATACTTTCCTGACCACTACAATATTGGTCAAGTCAGGTTCAGGTCAAACAATATCTATTCTATACGTCCTCAAATTATGCACTTCATACTTCCTCTTTCCCCTTCTCATACAACAGTCTCACTGATTAACCCTCTACCTTGATTGACCCTTGCGCCTTATATTCGGTAAACTAGCAATATAAAAAAAGAATAGAAATACTTGTGGATCAAATATATTGTAATTAATAAGCTTAGTCTGGTACAAGGCTATGATTATAAATATAATCTCAATACGCAGTAGTATTTGATTATGAAATAAGATCGTTAAGTCCAAAGTTTGAGAAAAACTAAGAAAATTGTATTTATTAAGTATAATTTAGTCCGACAGAAGGCTAGTGAGGATTGAAATTGCAAATAAATCGACAAGCTGGAGATACCTCTCTCCATTTTATGTACCCACTGCACCAAACCATTGCTTAGCTATAAATTAATCTCATTTTCACATGGGATTTTCTTTTGGACTAAAAAGCGCGACTCTTCAACAGCACTATATACAGTATAAACTAATGCCTAGATTTCATTTGCAGTGCGTCCTGGGTATGACAATAAACTACATCTGCGTCCTGGGTAAGACGATAAACTACATCCGCGTCCAGGGTAAGACGATAAACTATATCTGGCAGCAAGGACTCTGATCAGGAGTTTTGAGGAGCATGGAACCACCTCTTAATTGCTGATGTTCCTAGGTCCACCCTAACCCGGGGTGGTAGCAATTGTTAGGGTCCCAGCTATGGGCAAATAGTTAACTCCCAAACTGGTGTCAAATCGTGTAAAAATAGGTTTAAATACCAGCAATACAGTTTTGTAAAAATTATTACCAGTAATAAATTTTCGAAGAAAAATTTTTTTACCAGCAATACATTATTACCAGAAATACTTTTTGGGAAAAAATTACCAGCAATACATTTAAAAAAAAAAATATTACGAGCAATAAAAATCTTGTCGGCATTATGTAAGCCATTGAGGTTGATATGCCGTAAAACCTAACCAAACAAAAACAAATCATTTGCAGTTTTAAAACTTGTGACTCAGTTAGCGTTTTTTTTTTGTTTTTTTTTGTTTTTGTTTTTTTTCGCTAAGAGTGCGTAACTTTTAGTTACGTTTTAACACTGAAATCACAGGATTTTAATGCAGCGATGAAAAATAAAATGACGTTCGATATCAGCCTCTTTTTCATGATATAAATTCACTTAGTATGCTTCGTACGATTCCGCTATTGGTTTTCAAATGTAGGTTGTGGAAAATAAAATTTGTTCACGCTACAAAAACATTTCTCGGGGATATATATTTTCTTATTTTGTTGTTGTTGTTGTTTTTTTTTTAATGTTCAATCCGCAGAGTATCGATTACTCACTTTTAAATACATTTCGGTTTTCTTCTTGCAAAAAAGAAGTTAACGTGAAAAGTGAACACAAGGCTAAAAAGTACTTAGTGGAATTTTGATTTGTGCGGTGAGTGAAACCAATTTCTGCTCACATCAGTTAATATTTCTTGAACGGAAGAGTAAGAGTCTGTTTTTGATTCTGGGTGCTATTTGCAAGAAATAAACGCGTTCATATACATTTATACAAACAGCCACAAATATATATAAGCACACGCACGCACACCCACACACACACACATATATATCATTTTCATTTTTTCAACTTTTCATTTATGTACGTTTGGGTGAACACCTATAAAAATTGTATTTTTTTTCTTCGCTATGCATTATTTTCTTGTTTTCCGGGCAGATTTTGAACATAAATTGCCCAATGATTTTTGAGTGAAATTTTGTACTATACACACACACACACACACACACACACACACACACACACACACACATACACACATACACACACACATACACACACACTCTCTCTCTCTCTCTCTCTCTCTCTCTCTCTCTCTCTCTCTCTCTCTCTTACACACACTCACACATACACATATATATATATTTGTACAATAAAAAATATTAAAAAATAAAAAATTAAAATCTTCAGACACACTGGGTTGTATATTAATATTCCTTCGTTTTTATTATTATTTCATTTAGATTCCTCGACTAGTTTCGGCCAACATGGCCATCATCAGGAGAAAAATAATTTTCTGCTTGCTGGTAGCAGTGAACGACAGAAATGAATGTCTTGATGGAGAAAATGAACTTTTATCTGTAGTTTTCATTTGTTTTTTTTTGTTTTTTTTTTAACATGAATTTTGGTCAGTCCTTGTGTTGGTCAAACAGTGTCTTTTAAGTTGTTATTTAAGTTAATAGCTGGATGAATTCATGCTGCTCTGAATTCCTTGGTCATTTTGAGAATTTTATTGGTTCTTGGAAAGGGGATGTGTCTCTGTTAAGTGTTTGTGTGTTATTTGGTTCTTGAGGAGTGAGTGAGTATCATGTGTGTAAGTGTGTGGGTGTGTGCATAAGTGTGAGGCCTTTATTGAATAATATAGACATATTCACACACACACACACACACACACACACATATGTCCCTAAAGGACTGTGGTAGCTACTATATATACACACTGTCATGTTCACGGCACACCTTTTTTGCATGTTTTATTCCCCACTTTCCTATATGGTCATTATCATTATTATTTTTAATTATTATTTTATTTTTTCTGCCCCCCCATTGTCTCAAAATGATTTTCAAAAAGAATTCTTTATCCGGTTTTTATGCTTTTTCTTTCCTCTCTCTCTCTCTCTCTCTCTCTATATATATATATATATATATATATATATATATATATATATATCTTTCCTTTTTTCTTTTTCATTTTACTTGCATTGACAATCTCGCACTGTTCCTAACTTTCAACACTAATACCATCCCCACCCCTGGTTCTACAATCCCTTTTTTTCCTACTATCTAAGGTTATTTTCACATACAGTTTGGCACAGCGTGAGATCAGACAGGGAACGGATTTTTTCTAACAATTTCACCTACAAGTGGACTCTACCCGCCTCAAAAACTAATGTTGGATAGTTTCCACCGTCACTCTGTTTATTTTTCGCATCCACTGATGAAGAACACCAGGCGTGTTCGAAAATTCCGAACTTGAATTTCAATCTCCGTGCTTCATTTTTGTCACCTGGTTAATATTAAAAAATGTTTTTCGTACTGATTTCATCAGTACCCTTTCGTTTGACTTTGTCTTATTGACCAACCTATCTACTCTATTTTATAAACTATATGAAGTATACGTAGACTCTTTTTTCTAATTATACATACATATATATATATATATATATATATATTTCATTGAATAATATAGACATATTATGTCTATTTATTTTTATAATGATCCTTTCCACTTTTCTAAATTCATCACGGAAGGCGCAATGGTACTTGGGTAGGAAAAAGTACGGTACCTTCTTTGATGAATTTCATTTTAACATCAAGAAACTGATTAGAGAACTGGAAAGGGTCATTATAAAAATTAATAGACATATGTGTGTGTGTGTGTGTGTGTGTGTGTGTGTGTGTGTGTGTGTGTGTGTGTGTGTGTGTGTGTGTGTGTGTGTGTGTGTGTGTGTGTGTGTGTGTGTGTGTGTGTGTGTGTGTGTGTGTGTGTGTGTGTGTGTGTTTGTAATTACTTGCATGTTCGCTTCAAAGAACAATTCATTATCGTTGTGTCGTCAATCCTCAATTATTTCTCACATGTGTGACCTTATGCCAGACTAAGCTCCGTAAATAAATCTGTAGCGTGCCTCTCTTTGCTTAATGACTGACAAACTTGTGTTCACCATCATGCTCCATTGTCGTGGCCTTGTTTCAGACTAATTTCAACTTAAAAGGTTCTATCATTAATTTATACCTATCCATTCAGACTAGTACGCTCATGTTAACGTTTCGATCCTCCAGACTTCTTCAGGTGTCTGTCATTCACTGATTGAGAATGAGAACTCAGCATTTCCAGATTACAGACACTTGAAGAAGGTCGGAGTTTATAACAACCGAAATGTTGAGTTTTCCTCCATTTTAGAAAGGATTTATACTTATTCAAATAACTTGTTTAGCCTACCATGGCGCATAGTGAACATAAGCCCAACACTTGTATCCTTGGACCAGACTAACAAACGTAAGATAACAGTATATCCTCGTCCAAAATCTATAAGAATGGTTGACAAGATTCCATTCAATAAAATTAAATCACTGATCAAACATTTGGCTGAAAAGGATTTTGATTGCCGATTCTCTGGGTAGGCTGACCCTCCTATGTGAAAAATTATTTCAATCAAACAAATTTAATTTCCTAGTGTCTATCCCTGAAATTTGTGCCAAGCTTAGGAAATATATGTGCGTTTCTGTATCAAGACGGGTAAAGAAGAACAATGTTTTAAACATAAACCACAAACAAATCTCGTTTTATCGTATGTATAAAATTCACTGGAAATATAAAACAAGATTTCCGCAAGACATTGAGGAATTTAAAGCGAAAACTTAGTCAACAGCGTCAGTTTAAAAAAAAACAAAAAAAAAACAACAATGATATCAGGCGTTTGGTTCTGAATAGAATTACAATGACGTCAGAAGAAAATGGTTGGAGTACCGAACAATACTTGGCGGAAATTGATCGATCGGGCGATCGATATATATGAAAAGAGTGACATTGATCATGTGATATAAATTGACAGGGATAGACATTGACTGAGGTAGATGTGAATAGACCAAGATAGATAGATAGATAGATAGATAGATAGATAGATAGATAGATAGATATGAATGAAGGAATGTATAGAATGAAAAAGATATTAAATGGATATAAATTATTCCCATAGCATCTTTTACACAATATTAGCGAAATCTTAGAGGTGTCTTTCGCTTATATGTAAACACACTAACAATTATTAGCGGAAAAGTGAATTTTCTGCTTTTTCGTTGAAAATTATGTCTTAAACGATCATTCGACATTTTTTAATATTGATATTGAAAGTGCAGTGAAGGCTAAGGAAATGTTCATTGAAGTTCAGGCTAATTATTCCCTAAGTTTGGTCATATATTGAGATGATCTGTGATGTTTAAAGATCTCAAGCTGAAGAACAGAACACCCTCTAGAAGATAAGCAAAACATGAAAACTAATGACGCTAAGGGAAGTTTAAAGAAAGATGCAAGACAATAAACGTAAACTTACAGCCAAAATTGGAAGGAAAGAATTCGTTTGGAGTATTGGAATTGAAATAAAAAAAAAATTCCAGTAACAATCGATTACCGAACATGTAATATATTCATGAAACTTTTCCCCCCATAGAAAATTACTTGTTTCATTCCCTATAAGAAATAGGCGAGTCGTGTTTTAATTCCAATCGAGATCATTAGATCAACTTACGCGCAAATATCCTTAGGAAAGTTATAAATCCATCTATTTTTCCCCATCTGTCGGTTAAATAGTAATTCTTGTTTCTGGAAAATTTGTTGTTATCTCCAAAGAACTGCTAATACAATATTGGCTAGCAGGAGAAAGAATTATAATTTTTTTGATCCCTAATAAAGGAAATGTTTCGAAGTCGGGTTAATTGGTCCATCTTCAACCTAACTGATAAATTCGAAGTAAGACTCCAGAAACGGTTGTTGGATGTATATAAACGTAATTCTATATGCAATGACACCTATAACCGAATTAGACCTGCAGATTCTCAACGGCCCAAGGCTTTACGAGTTGCCAAAGATTCATAAAAATGATGTGCCTTTGCGAACTATCTTATCTATGATGGGTTCAGCACAGAATATGTTAGTTAAATGGTCAGCAGATCTGCTTAAACCTGTGTCCGATTATTTCCCAGCTTATTGCGCATCAGACTCATTTACTTTTTCAGAATTTATCAGAAACTTCTCAATAAATTCTAATGACAAAATATTAGTCTCATTCAATATTGTGAATCTTTACACAAATGTCTCCCCCTCGTTTACAAGAAACTACACATATATGTGTAGACGCTCTCTATAGAGGTTGTCTGGATTCTGCCTCTACTCCTGAACCCTTATTTCTTGAATTCATGAAATTAGCAACTGAGGGGCTGCAGTTCAGCTTCGGAGATGTCATGTACGCCCAGGTTGATGGGATTTCTACGGGTAGCCCATTGGGTCCTTCCCTAGCCAACTTTTGGATTGGATACCTACTATTTGAGAAATATCAGAATATGTCTACCTACGCTATGTCGATGACACCTTTTCTATATTCAGCAACAATGAAGCAACTCAATATACTTTGTCAATATTCAAATTCATTACTCCAATCTTTGCTCTTTACAATATGTCGGAAGAAGAAAACAATTCTCTCTCTTAACATTTTGGTTGAGCAAAAGAATGTTACATTTATTACCAGTTTGTTCTGTAAAGCAATGTTTACAGGCTTTTACACGAGTTGGAACTCTTTTGCCCCCTGTATCAGAAAAATTAATTTAATCAAAACTTTAGTCCATCGGGCCTTAATGATTTGTTCCCTTTGTACCGTTCAACAAGAGTTAAACAAAATACGTCCTATTCTTATTAATAATGGTTAACCAACCAATAATATTGATCGTACAATAGAACAGAAGAGAGAGAATTTTAGTATATCTCCTAAATTCGCCTCTATTCTGTGTCCGATCTATCTGAAATTGCCTTGGCTTGGTAGAATGTGTAAAATTCTAACCGACAGAGTTTCCAACTTTTTTTGTCTTTTTTTCGGTCAAATTACGTGTTGTTTTGGCACCCATTCAGTGTTTCCTTCCTTTACTAAAGACCGACTGTCTTATCTTAGTAAGAGTTCACTTATCTACAAGATCAAATGCCAGTGTGATGCTGAGTACATAAAATGCACTAGTAAGGTTGGAGCAACACGTTCCTAAATTTGTTAGATTGCAATCAAGTAATCATACTCGTGTATCACAATCTGTACACGATTCGGCAATTTGACAGCACCTATTAGAGAATGAGAGGTGCTCGTTGTATTTCACGACTGATTCATTCTGTATTTTGCATATGGGTAGATCTATGCGACTTTTCCTAGTTTTAGAAGGCGTTTGTCTTAAAAGGCAGCAGCCATCTCTTTGCAGGCAGAAAGAAAACTTTGCGGTCCCTTCACTTATTTGGAGGTTTAGTGAGCGACTCTTTTTTCTGTTTTATACTCTTGTTGATTCATTTACATTGGTCCTTAAATTTGGGTACTTATTTTAATCATAACTTTGTTTTAGACATGTTCCAAATTTATCTCCAAATTCCACATATTTGCAGACCAATTTCGTTACGTCAGCGCTGCTAAACATTGCCCCCCCCCCTGAAGAAGCGTTGACTGAAAGGTTACCTAGGTAAATAAAGGGAAAACAATGAGCACAAAATTGTGTCTATTCATATATATATATATATATATATATATATATATATATATATATATATATATATATATATATATTAATACACAGTAAAATCCAAAATCACCTCATATGGGGAATAAGCTTATTTATATACGTTTTGGATTTTATTGTGTATTAATTGTTGGTCTGTAATAATAAATACATTGAGCTCTTTTTGCGGATCAGTTTTAATATTTTATAGTACTAGGATCCACTTGGATTATATACCAATGAATTTGTTACCTTTACTATATATATATATATATATATATATATATATATTATAACTTTACTATTTAAAAATATGGTTCCATCACTATGCAGGAATTACCATGTTTCAAAAACAGAAACTAAAAACTTCAAATTCAATTATAGAATTAAATTAAAGTCCTTAGTCCTGTTTCATTTTCAAGCGAAAATTAGGGACTTGAATTGAAGTTTTTAGTTTCTGTTTTGAAACATGGTAATTCCTGTGTAGCGATAGAACCATATTTTTAAATTAGTAAAGTTATAATATTTATGTTCTGTAGATTTGCATTGTGCACTGTTTTGTAAAATTAAAAATATTAATAAGAACACGGGATTATATATCTTACTGTTCTTTCTCTTTATTATAACACACACACACACACACACACACACACACACATATATATATATATATATATATATATATATATATATATATATATATATATAACTGTGGATATAAACCAAATGATTAGATATTAGCAACTGTATATACATGCGTTAGGTAAGCGAATAAATATTTACTTAATTTAATATAAGGTTTAAACAAAACAGTCCTCAATCAATGTGATCAGACAGAGCTAAGAAGTATATATTAATAAATATACATATACCTGCGTTCGTAGTGCAACTTAAAAATATGGTTCCATCGATACACAGGAATTACCATGTTTCAGAAACTAAAACTTAAATTCAATTATAGAATTAAATTTAAAATCTTTATCTCTGATTCATTTTCAAGCGATTTCTGCAATAATATATTTTGAAATTTACTGGGTTTATAAGCACATACAATCTTGATATTATTAGTTGTCATGGTTACGGGGAAATTTAATCATTATTAATAAGGGGAGGTATTGTATGTATGTATACACACAGAGGATACGACAGAAATATCTCCCATATTTTAAACAGTCACCTGTGTAGTGTTATTGAACTTAGACAAGTGATATTTGCATCTTCTTCTAACTAACGTCCTACCATTTCTTTTCTCATAGCACCAGTTACCATTATGGCTTGGAATGGTGCATAGATTTTTTTAGACTGGTGAATCTGTAATTGCAAAACAGAAAGCTATTTGTGCTCATTTCATGTTATGTCGGAATGATGCTTTTTCCAGATCGAAAATCCTTACTGTTGTAAAATTTCAAAGTCACAGGTTCAATGCTTAAAAGAAAGCCACCTAGAAAACCTTAAAGCACTGGCACTTCCAGGCAATGGAAAACTTTAGAAATTGTCTACAACAGTGTATGACGAATCGAGGCCACCATTTGGAGGATGTCATTTTTAAAATCAAATGAATAAAAAATGTTGCCACCTGAAAGACCTTGGAGCACTTGAACTTCCAAGTGATAGAAAACTTTAGATATTGTCGACAACATTATATGGTGAATAGAGACCACCATTTGGTAGATGTTATTTTTAAAACCAAATGAATAAAAGTCTTTTATTTGTATTATTTAAATTATTCGGACTGTTATCCTAATCTTCATTGCCATATTGCTATATTCGCAACGTTTCCTTCGGCCTTTATGTCTATGTCTCTCTGTATATCTGTCTATATATCTCAAATGTGGTATTATGATTACTTGCATTATTTACATTATTCGGTCTGTTATCCTCATCTTCATTGCCATATTCACAACGTCGGCCTTTGTACGCTCCGGCCTTCTTCAGGTGATTGGAATTTCGAACCGAACCTTTTATTTCGTCAATTGAGGTAGGTTGTTCTAGTTCCATGGGCCATGCCTCTTTAACTCAACTCTCCAAGTTTTTTTTACCACTAAAGAAGGCCGGAGCGTACAACGGCCGAAACGTTTTGAATATGGCAATGAAGATAATGATAACCTTCAATTAATGTAAATAATGCAAGTAATCATGATACCTCATCTCAGAGATATAGACAACAGTGAATTCATTTTTTAATAGCAGTTACCTTGGTCTTTGTCAATCTTTAGACCAGACCATAAAATAAAATAAATATAATGTTAGCATGAAGTTTAGTGGCAAATACTGAAATCATTTTTCAAACGATATTTATTTTAATGTTTACATGTGATCATTAATTCTTTTCTTTCATTTAGTAAATTTGGGTTTTCCATATTTTTTGAATGGTCAATTTTTCTAAAAGTCAAAGATTCCATCTTTCTTACCATTGTTAAATTTAGTTCTTGTCATCATTTCCCATGTAATATCCGGTCGGCCTCAAATATTTTTTTATTTGCCAGTACTACACCCTGTAGCCTTGTACCAGACTAAATAAAGCTTACCGAAATAATTTCCACCATGGACAGTGACTAACAATCTTAGTAGGAAAAAACTAATTTTTAAAACCTTTTTTAGATCATCTTTTTCCCGATGGTCGATAATTTTAACCTCAAATACCTAAACAGTGACTTACCGTGGAACAGGGGTTAGCAAGTTACACTAACAAACTGTGATGACTGTAAGCTAATTCGGTGCTCTAATTTTCTAATCTTGTGCCACACGTATCAATGGACTGAGAATATTTAAGGTGACTCGACACAGACCAATGATCAGTGAGGTAACCTTTTTTTATATTTTTTAATAAATTTCAAACAAAGAAGGCACAAGAGCACTCAAGGTAGAGGACTACTGAATAAGATACGTGATATGAAGTTAACAGGAG
>CAHIKZ030004970.1:1602500-1660000 GCA_903632075.3 Acanthosepion pharaonis | reverse complement strand
AGGCAATTGTTGATATATTAATGATTATTGTATTTTGGTGAAAATAAAGAGGAACATTAGAAGAGAAAAAAATTAAACAGACTATTTCGCTGGAGTGGCGTAAAACGGAAGTGAACATTACTAATACTTCCCATTTGAGGGAGAGGGATAAAATGACTCTGTGGACGACGATGACATCGAAGATAACGAAGACTTCGCCGACAACATAGGTGAAGCTCTTATGACGTTGACCTTTGACACAGACAAATTAAAGCAAATTGAAAATGTGCTTAATATCTATATGAATACATGCAATAATTGTTTGGAGGTGTAAACCCTTGTCTAGTTTGAACTATAAATATAATTTACTTTGACCATGTTTTTAAAAGATAATCTCCTCTTTCTTCTGGAAATAAGCGCCAAAGCTCTCAACCCATTTCATTTTCATCTGTGAATTAACATGAGTACCAGTGATATTTTATGCCAGCTCAATCTCCGGATGTCACTGGTATCATGCAACCTAGTACAGCCTGCCGCATGCTCGGATCATCAGCAACTAAACAAAGCTTTTCTGGCAAGGAGGATAGCTAGACAACCAGTAGAATTAAAAACAAGATCTTTCAGAACGGATGAACTTTCTTGTGAGGTTGACGACCATCTAGCAAAATATAGTAGACTGGCCTCCATAGTTATGTATACAACAAGTGAGGTGATAATATGACAGAGCTGGATGAAGGGCTTACTAGACTGAAGTCAACGGCCATAGTGGATGGTTCGGGTGATGGAATCAGCGGCTACGTGTCCGTAACCAAGGCGAGCCTTCAAATTGGGGGACATCGGCTGTGGTTTGACCTCGAAAGGGATGGGCTCCGTCAGGTCTATTTGGCCAAGATATGCTAGCCTTCAACTCAGATATGCGGAGGGAACAAGAAATGACCCTCATGCTCAATTGCTCAGCGACCCTACGACCACACCCAGTCATGGATCTGATGATGATGATGATGATGATGACTGCGATGATGATAATGATGATGATGATAGTTTAGTTAATGGTTTAAACTCTTCATTAAGCATTAGTCATTTTGGAACCTTGATTTTCTTCGGAAAGAAATAAAAAAGTACTAAACTGTCACATGATATCAGTCCTCCTTTATCACAATATCCTCACAGATGAAGTAAAGACATAAGCAACAAAAAATGTGATTCTACAGAAGGATGCTGAGAATACCATGGCTGAACATGTGAGCAACGACGAAGCTTTAGAGAAAAAAACAAAAAAGGAAACTTATTAACATCAAGAAGAGATCTTTGAAATTTCTAGGGTGCATAATGAGGAAGACGGCTTGGAAAATCTGATACTCACAGGACAGAATGAAAGCAAGAGGGACAGAGGAATACAACGCTTAATCTACTTAGTGAGATTGAATAAATGAATTGCAAACAACTTTTAAGAGAGATAACAAAAAGACAATTTTATTTAGATCTACAAAGGACGAGAAGTTACGGAGAGCCGTGATCACCGACGTCCTGAAGATATGGTTTGCTTTAGGTCATTATGATAACCAACCTGGCAGGAAAAATATTAATATTTAGTCTACGCATGTTAAACGCATTCCTAGTATTTAGGCTTAAAACCTGAAAATGTACGTATTATACCCGAATAATTACGGTAATATCGCAGGCCATTCTTAGATTGATCCTTGTCGTTTACCCAACTGCTGCGCCAGACTAAACCAAATTGAGTAAATATCAAAGTTGCTATCGTAGAACAATGTTGTCAGCCATTGTGAGTTTTGATGAATTAGAAACCATTGTCAAAATGCAAGATAAATAATACAACTGCCCAACGAAGAGAATTAATAAAGTTGGCAATAAAAAGAAAAAAAGGGCAAAAATGAAATAGAATTAAGCAAACAAGCTAACAATTTATGCAAAGCAAATCAACAGGTAAGAAAGCAAAAAAGTTTACAAACTATGAGTTAGTGTTTGCACACAAAAGCAAGGTCAGACAGGTGAATGCAGTAAGTCTGTCTAGTGGATAAAGCAGATCTGGACTGAGTCATGTCAAAATGCAAACCGACCCATTTTATTGACTAGTTTATTTTGGGAATTTTTTTTTGCGGGGGTGGGGATTTTATGGTTAATGGGAAATGAAGGTAACTAAAGATTTAGTGGTAGATTTTTCGAATGCGTACGAGCGTTGCCCCACCCACCATCTCCCGAAGAATATATGAGTAGATATTTGTCAAGCTTAACTTAGTTGTGATACAACGCGGCTAATGAGACTCGCCCAGTAATAATCGAAATGATGTGCAATGTCTTGCAGGTCAGTCATGCTCAGTATCACTATATCGCTGATGGTAGTGCGCGCACACCAACGCACGCACAGACACATGCATACGCACACACACAGACACATATATATATATATATATATATATATATATATATATATATATATAGTCATTCACATACAAGCCTGTTTCGCTGTTTCACAGTTCATCCGATTGCTTTAAGCCGGGATCGAAACTCGACTGATTTGGCACAGTCAGTTTCTAGACCTAAGCTATGGGCGCACGTCTGAAAAAAAGAATTTTTTAATGTATTAGATACGTGATGGATACAAACGCCAGTAGCCAAGAGCGCTCAATTCATAACCGAAGAGCTATGCGTTAATTGCAGAAAGAGCCACTGTTTTTTTTTTTATAAAGCACACTTTCTCTTGAGTGCTAAGCCGTATTTTCACAATCACACACGCACAAACACACATGCATATACATGCATATATATATATATATATATATATATATATATATTCTAGAATATTGCATCGAATCATATCAAATCGCTACAATTGCAGCCGTGTTTCGATGCGCATACAAATCATTTCATTAGGCGCATCGAAACACGACTGCCATTGTGTAGCGATTTTGACATGTTTTTGATGTAATATCCTAGAATATTGCTCAAATTTGTATTGAGCCCTCTTTTAAATTGAATGTTATGAGCGTTGGAATTGTACACTATTCGTTCTCATCTTACTTGGATATATATATATATATATATATATATATATATATATATATATATATATATATATAAATATATATATATATTTAAAAGACAGAAACCGCCAACGTTTTTTAGTTATAATGTGGATTTGTTTCAATGTATATATTATATTTTATTTTTCATATTTCTGCTACACGGGTTTCCGGTATCGTGACCTTCTTCAGGCAAATAAAAGGAAAAAAAATCCTCATGTTCTTTTAATCTTCTGTCCTAAAAACTTTATATAAATGTGTGTGTGTGTGTGTGTGTGTGTGTGTGTGTGTGTGTGTGTGTGTGTGTGTGTGTGTGTGTGTGTGTGTGTGTAAAGACAAAAGGAAAACGCCTTGACACTCTAGAACACGCCAGGATACGTTCACTGAGTTAACTCATACCAATTCCCTTGATATTCCATTAGTGAAGAGAAAGTTTTGCACAGTTTTTTTCCTTGGAACTGTTGCATTGTGAGGATGCTTCTCCAATCCTTTCAACCTTAATCCCTTCAAATTATAGCCAACCGTTATCTATCTTATATATATTCATATACACCCTCCTTGTGAACACTTAAAACAACCTCAGTTAGCAAAACTCTACTTTGGGTGGCTCTTTGGTCCTGTATTTGGTGAACAAATTAACCTCAGTCTGTTTAGTGACTGAGATAGTTGCGAGTTAGCATCTAGCGACAATGCGCGATCTTGAAACATAGGTAAAATCCAGCATTTTAAATACTGATTCAAATGACTGACTTGAACTTAGGACGCAATACAATCTTCGTGTCTTACTATTAGAATGCACGTGCACAGGAAAAACAATCACTATTTACAAAGGATTCATCTGAATGCATACTTATCTGCGTTACAAGTACAATGAAATTTATTTTCCTTGACGCCATGTTTTACATATTAGACGATAGCGAAATTTTTTAATATTAACCGGCTATGAATTGTATACATGGGAGAAACAGAGAAACGAATCCTATCTTTCAGAAAATCCTACCTTGCAAGTAAAATGTGTCAAATCTATTTGCAGAATTAAACTTTATTTTCTTTGACGTCACGATTTAGATTAAACAAGATGGCGATATTATTTAATAACTACCGAATATCAACAGTGCACCTGAGCTAGACAGTAAAGCATATCTTAGAATTTCAGAGAATATGAGCTTGCAAATACAACGGGAAAAATGTATTCGCCAATTTAGATTGTTTTGTTCCTTGACACCACGATTTATATAGAACATGATAGAGAAATTCTGCAATATCTACGAAATATAAATATTATCCATGACCTAGACAAAAAGCACATCACATAATTTCAGGCTATACTAGCTTGTAAGTAAAATGTGGCAAATTTATTTCTGGAATTCGTGTTTATTTTTCTTGATGCCACCATTTATAGAATATGATACATATTCTGCAATACCGAGGAAATATGAATTTTACCCCTGAGTAAGACCGCGACATGCGTAAATTAGGATATCAAACATGTTTAAAAACTGATATTAAACTAAATATGTTACCGATTAATAATGAAGGATCCTCCCAGGATTTTGTTAAAATGTTAAAAGCCGAAAAACGTATCGGCTGAAATTTTCTTCAACATTTCATAAGAAGAACAACTGAAGAGTGTTTTTCTAGACAAGGATTTAAGCAAATATCATCTTTGCATTAATACAAGAATATTTCATAAAATTATTTCTAATCAAAAGAGAAAATATTATATAAATATTACATAAATATTATATAATATTATAAAATAGAGATTATAGTTGCCAGCTTAAGCAACCCCCCATAAATAAAAGTAAAATATGTTTGAGAGGTCGCATTCTAGAATGCATATTTCAAAAACGTATTGTTCCAAACACGTTATTACATGTCGAACTGCATTCAATTTAGTTGTCAAAAAATAATTTCAAAAAACCAAAACAATGAAACAATCCAGTTCTAAAAGCACACTCAATTTTCTTTTCTCTCACACCCGCTCCAGTGAAGACTCATGGGAGTCGAAAACTTTGCACTATACAACATGAATTTTAAGCAATTTATCCACACACAAGAAGAACATTTCCAAAAGAATATTCGTACATTTAAAAAGAAACATCGTTGAATATAAATATAGGCACAAAATGTCTGCTGTTTTAAAAATAAAATGTTAAAAGAAACATTGCTATTCAAATATACCGAATATACTACGTACACACACACACACACACACACACACACACACACATATATATATATATATATATATATATATATATATAAAAAAAAAAATATATATGGAAAAAACAAACAAAAATCCTTATATACAATTATGCTGTTTTAATGTTAATATATCAACGTCGGACGTTTCGGTCTAATGAACCATCTTCAGGACATATTCATAAATCTAACATTATCAATACAACATGACAAAAACGATGTACATAAGAACAAGACTTATCCAAACAAATAACTGAAAGTTTTATAAGATCAGCGCTCCGTTTAAAACATGGTCACGTTGTCGTCACGTGGGCGACGCTGTGAAAATATATATACTGATAGATACATCAAACGACCAGATATAAGCAAGCGTATACGCGCGAGCTGGTTTGCATATGTTGGCAATCAGATAAATAGTCAGCAAATTTATACATGAGGTGTAAACATATTAGTGCTCGATGTAGTTAGACAGGGTAAAGATATATATTAATAAGTACATATACTAGTACCTACGTTTTGGTGTGAGGCTTAAGTTTCGCTGAATTACAGCTCGTCGGGCACAAGGTCTGTGTTACTAAAAGCAAACAAATGGCTTATGGGAGAAACGCTGCTACGTAGCCCCAGAATAAAATTGGGCAAAAAATGTAGTAAATGCGATGCAGATGAGTTGCATTGAAAGATTTAAAAAAAAAAAAAAAAATTACAAATTTTAAAATTTTAAATTAAAGACGCTGTTTTCGCATAGTCAAGATAACGTTAAGAATGAAAGGGAGGTAAGTTGGTAAGTCTTAGTAAGGTAAAAGAAAAAAATTTATAAGGAAAGAAATGAAAAATAAAAAACAGATAAATGTAAGGAAATTTATTATAATATATGGGAATAGAAAAAATATGAAAAAATAAGGAAAAAGAAATGTAAAATATAAGGGAATTAATAATAATAATAATTGTAATAAATAAATATAAGGAAACTAAATAATAGAAAAATAGAAAATAATAAATATGAGGAAAATAATAAATATATAAGGAAATTAATAAAATAATGCTAGAGACATTGTCATAGGTTTGTCATGATAACGTAAACAAGTTAGAGTAAAGTAAGCTGGTATGGCACCTAGATCCCAATAAAACAAAAATATAAGGAAAAGGAATTAGAATCAGTCAGGCTTCCAGTATTTTAAGAGATATGGCCTTCTATGCCTACATGCGATCTTTAGCTCAATACACTTATTAAGTAGACCTAAATTATAAATATTTTTGAGGATAAATCTTTTCTCTAATAGGCATAAGTCGCATCGTCTCCCCCCACCGCACCAGAAAAGGGTTTAGTTTGTGCTACGAATTTCCATCTTAAAATAGGTGTGTAGCCATCTGTTTTGATACTCCAGTAGAAGAGAGTGCTGTGTCGTTTGCATATTTTTTGTTGCTAAGTGTTATTTGTGATGGTAGAAAAGCTTTTTTCAATTGTTAGCGGTTGATCCGAAATAAAATTTAATCTGGTCATTGTGCTAAATGCTAGCCTTATATATAATTCCTTTACACATGCAATTACCGCTCTTAGGACAGAGATCACTCTTGCAACAATTGCATTTCTGATCATCAGGACTACCATTTCTACTAGCGTTGTTTAAGTATTTGTTTATTTATGCTGGGCTAAATATTGTTCAAGGTTTTTAGTGCAGCTGTAGCTAACTTTAATGTTGTTCTTGTTGAAGAGCTTTCTCAGTAAGGGAATATGACTGAACTGCTTGTGTACTAACCTGAGAAAGGATCTACCTATGTTAGTGTTAACATTACTATTGAAGGGTGGGTTGAACCAAATAATGTTGCGATTTCTATTCTTAGATTTACTTTTAGTATTCGTACTAGTGTTAGGGATGTACTTTAGATCAATATTGTGTGCTTATATGTAAAGCATCTACATATTTGGTTTTGTATGTATCGAAGATGTGTTTATTGCTGGAGTTGGTGAAGAGTCTATATTGTACAGATTTGTGGAGATTATTGAGTATACATGGAGGATGGTTGGATTCCTTACTAATATATGTATGATTGTAGAGTTCCTTATTAAAAGGCATGAACAATTCCCTAGATAAGTTAAACGTGGTGTCTATGAAATTTATCACTTTGACGTTGATGACAGCGGTGATGCTAAATCCGTGATCATTAAAGAATTAGCTTTTTCCTAAGCCTGTCAGTTTCTGGTGGCTTGGAGTTGCGTAGAAGAATCGCTCTGCTGTCCCTGTATATACAGACTAGTTCATATTGCTTCTATGGAGGTTCACATGTATTTTCGATAGTGAGAGCACCGGGCTGTACATCTGATTTGACACCACCAGACTTCTTTTTGTAGGCCTATTTGAAAGAACGGGTTTAGATAAATATACCTCCAACAATTCAAGTACTTAAGGGGAACATGAATGCCGAAATCCAACATTTAAAACCTTGCGTACGGTCATGAAAAATGCTGTGGAAAGAGCCTGTATTTGTGAGTAGGAAAATGGTGGTCATTTAAGGGATGTTGTTTTTCACGCATAATTCTAAAAACTCCATTGATTATATTTCCAAATAAAATAATAAAAATTAAAAAAAATGTTTGTAAAAGTTATTTTTGTTTTATATCATTCAGTTTTTCAGTGGCCAACCTGTATGAATCCAAAAGGAATATTTTACAAAATAATACATCAAATGAGTTGGTTGCCCACCGTAACGAGACTGGTCACAACTTTGACATAAAAAAAAATGCTACTCTGATCAAAGGAGAAATAATTCACTGCGCCGTAAATGTCTAGAAAGTGCCTTAATCACAAGGTCATCTACGGTAAATTTGCGCCCAGGCTCTTACATTTCACTATTCCTGGCAGATGTTCTAATATCAAAGTTTGGAATGCCTACATACAAGAATGATGGAAAGAAAAAGAAAAATAAATTCGGCTGAAGAAAAAGAAATTCTAAAATTCCCAGCACCCCTCTAACATGTGCATGCGTAGTCCTACCAACAAAACAAATTTAGTCTCATGAAGTCCTGAAGGACGAAGCGCGTCACAAGTAAACTTTTTCTACTTTGTCATGCAATTTTCCCCAATACTGTTATGATATATAAAAATATATATCGTTATCTTATATATATATATATATATATATATATATATATATATATATATATATATATATATATATATATATATATATATAGTGCGGTTTTTGTATGAGCTAGAGAAAGAGAGAAATTGAAGAAGAAAGAGAGAGAATGATAGAGAATTTCTAATGGCAAAAATGTGTTTAAATAATTAGTGGTAAAATATTGAAGACTGTCGTAGAATGTTTACTTCTATACTTAATACTTTAACTAACCAGGTTTGCTTCCTGGCATAATTTTACCTACAACTAGGCCACCATAGATAAAATCAAAGACAGTCATGCAGTGATACCTCTTTGCACGACGCCTCAACAAGACGTGATACGCTCTGTTTAATCTAAAAAATATTCAAATTGGAAAATATATATCATTATTTTAGTCAGAAGACAATGTTTTGTAGTCAAGCTAATATAAAGAACTATGCCAGATTTTATTATGAAATTCGATATTTTCACAATAACAGTGGTATTAACCAACCAATTTTCATATCTGAGCAAGATCATTAGGGAATTTGATTTTATAATATATTTCCTTATTATTGATAACGTTTTTGATGGTATCAGGTGTCAGGTTTTATTAAGCATCATAATTTTTATTAATTTATAAATAAGTCTCCAAAAAGATAACAGAAACATTTGATTATCACAATAACATATATACACGAATCAATTCATATTTTAATATTTTAAATGTTAATATGGGATCCTTGACATCGTATAACGTTCATCAGTCTTTTAGTCACTGATTTTAATTTTGTCTCGATCATAATGTTCGTTGCAATAGCTTTTCTTTTTTTTAATACATTTTCGGAATACTTTAATAATGTTTAAAATTATGATATACACCTTTCTAATGAATAAACCCAAGTATTTTTTCTTTTCTTTTTCCTCTTTTTTTGAGAGACATAGACAATACATTTGCATTATACATATAATCGCCATATTCGGACAGTAAGGTGATTTTCAAGTCGTATCTTAGATATGGCACAAGGCCGAATATATAGAGAACCCAGTGAGTATCGAACTCACTACTCAGATGTAATTGATTTAGCGAGACAAGTTTGCACCACGTCGAAGTGCCTGTAAAATGATTTTCCAATCGTATCTTAGATGTGGCACAAGGTTGAAACTATGAAGCACTTGGTGAAAATCGATCTCTATATTTCAGTCGTAATTGATTTAGCGTTACAAGCATGTTAACTATGTCACAAGTTCGAATTAAACTTCTGCGTTTCGATGCCGTATTCTATTAGTAATACTTGCATTCATTCTTACCCAATGACAATCCTTTTCTTCCTAATTTTCTCTGCATTTCTACATTAACTTAGACGTAAATTGTCATTATAAATATAATAGCCCTGTCCTATCAGTAACACTAATCCTTAATTACAACCACAATCAATCTCTTTTTCCTGATTTTTCATGCCTTTCTTTAGTAAAAGTATACGTTTACGTTATTCATTTAAAAACTAATTCTGCCATTAGGTACTGTCCATTGACTTCTTAATTTGCGATGAACAGCTTACAGATTTATCGCCAAAATTTGCTTAGAAACATATTTAACGGTGAAAATGACAAACTTTTGTGATTAATTACCGCGTCACGCTTTGGATCAGCAACTGGTAAATTTGTTAGATGCAGCTTCTTGTGTGATCACTTTGGCTGGATACAGAAAAAGTGGTTTCATCGAAAAGTGACCCCGTTGTCAAAACATTACGGATGGCGAGAATCTGTTGTGGAAATCATTCTGGTTTACTCCTATCCTTCAACAACGAAACGGGACGGCGGCTGCTAGTCTTTGAAAAAATGGTGAAAGCTATAGGGGTATCAACCAGGGTTCGCACTGCATGGTGCTCACCGGGGTGGGCTGGGCAAGCTGGCCAAATAGCTCTTCGTTTATGGAGCTTGAACTCCCACCTCTTAATCATCTTAATGGATTTTTTTTTATCTTTCATCAGCATGGCTGATGCTAACCTCCAATAACAGAGCTCAATGTGTCTTCTCGGTGTAACGTTTCTCACTGATAAATCTATCTCTTCCTCTCCTAGCTGAGGCCTAAATAGAAGCGTAGACTGAAATCTCAAGCCTTGAGCGGCAAATAGACTACGAAAAAGCGAACTTTAAATTCAAAAACGTGGAGAAGGTAAAGGGTTACCAAAATCACGTTTTTCCCAACAATGTTTGGTAATTCGTAAATAATAAAGAGGAGGCAACTTTGGAAAGCTATTCTCCATTATATTATGAAAAGACAGGATATGACTAAAAAAAATTGATCAGATTTTAAATTTCTTCTCAGCTCTCAAAGAGATATGCTGGCATTTTTCGATTCTTTCTTGCTTCCCATTTTTTTCCTTAGGTTCCACGGGTATAGCAATGTCTACGGTTCTCAGATTATCTTTTGCTTATTTACAAATTTAAAATCAAATTTACTCGTTCGGATGCATTTATCTGTCTGGATCTCAGTCCCACAGCGTTTTATTCGTATTGTTTTCTCCAACAACTTCTGGCTTGTACCAATAGCATTTGTTTTACTCAGTCGCAGTCAAATCATTTCCACAATTTTTCCTTTTGGCCCAATTTTTTTTAACCCAATACAAAGCTCAAAAGCCACTCAATGTAGAGTTTTATTGTTAAAATTAGCTTAAAGGCCGGTTTGTCGGCCTTTATCTTTCTCGCTATATACCACTCTTTATCTCTACCGAACATACTCATCAAAGACACGAATACGATACGTACCCCTCTCTCTATTCCTCTCTATCTCTTTATTGCCTCTTTATTATATATATATATATATATATATATATATATATATATATATATATATATATATATATGCGCAACATACTCAATCGAAGACACGAATACAATACCTACCCCCTACTGCGAATAGTGTTTAAAGGTGATGGAAGTCATTATTATAAAAACAAAATCGAAAAACCGACAACCTTAATAAAATTAATCATAAACACAATGTACTGGTTGAATTATGAATGTCGACTTTCAGCAATTTTTATACCGTCAGAGTTTCATGTTTTTACTCATATCCATCTCTCTCTCTCTCTCTCTCTCTCTCTCTCTCTCTCTCTCTCTCTCTCTCTCTTTACCTCTTTTATCTTTGTCTGTCTCTGTTTTTATCTCTCTCCCTATCTCACTCTTTATCTCTCACTCTTTAACTCTCTCTCTTTATCCCTCACTTTTTATCTGTCTCTATCTCTGTCCCTTTCCATCTCACTCTATCTCTATATCTCTCATTTTATCTCTTTCTTTATCTCTCGCTATCTATCTCTCTAGCAATCTATCTTTCTCTTTGTCGCTCTCTAGCTATCTCTATCTCTCTATATATATTTCTCTATCTCTCTCTATATATATATATCTATCTTTCTCTATCTCTCACTTGATCTCTCTCTATATTTCTCTTTCTCTATCTCTCTATCTATCACTCTCTATCATTCTCTTCATCTCTATCTATATCTCGCTTTTCTCCATCACTCTACTACATTAATCTCCGAGGACCGCATTTTATATTGTATTAATAATATTTAATTTAATTTTAATTTAATTATAATATTAAATAAATTTAATATTATAATATATTTAAGAATATTATAATATATTATATTTAAGCTCTGTCAACTTTGGCATTGAGTCCTCGGATTATTTTATATTTTAAGCTCTTAGTTTATTTTACGTTTAGCTTTACATTCTTAATATATATATATAAATTCGCTTGAGGATAAAATGGAACTAATGTCTTTAATTTAATTACAAAATTAAATTCGGGGCTTTTAGCTTCCATTTTTGAAACATGGTTAGAACTGTGTAGCGAAAAGAAAACCGTATTTCAAATCAATTAATTTATAATATTAATGCTCTGTAAATTTACATTGAGCACTATTTTGTAAAAATAAAAATATCTATAAGAACACCGGATTATATATCTTACTGTTCTCTCTTTTATTATATATATATATATATATATATATATATATATATATATATATATATATATATATATATATAATGACGAAAAACATCTTCGCAAACAATTTTAAAGTTGCATTAACCTACGAATCACTCGATGAATGTTATGATCCTCGTTTTTAATAACTTCAAGTTGTATAAGGTCTTTTTTTAATCTGCTAGTACTTTCGGCTGTATATTCAACCATCCTCAAGCATAGAAATTATTTTGTTTTTAGTAGATCCAGGTAACATCGGACACGAAAAATTAATGCGAATCGACATGTTTTTTTTAGAAATGTATTATTGTTAATAGATAAAAAATTTTGGAGCGTGCAGTTGCAAGGATAAGGTTGAATTTTTTGAAAATTTAAGAGAGAGTAGTTTTTATTAGTATGGTAATTTGAGAATTTTTTTGTTGTAGAAGGTTTTCAGTCAATGTGGCATGAATTAATTGTTCAATAAATAGCGTAATGTCGCAGCTGTTATCTCGAAAATTTGCACGTCGGATCAGTTCTTTTTTAATTCAAATATGTGGTGCAGTTCAATTTATATTACATGAATCATTCATACAAAAAGTAGATTAGTAAAGTTAATGATATAAATGGCGAAAAACATATTCGCAAACAAATTTATTAAAGTTACATTAACCCACGAAACTCTCGATGAATGTTATGATCCTTGTTTTTAATAAGATAAAAAAAATTCAACCTTAGCGTTGCGACTGCACGCTCCATCAGTTCTTATCCGTTAACAATAACACATTTCTAAAAAAACATATTTCGATTCGCATTTAATTTTTCGTGTCCGCTACTACCTGGAACTACTAAAAGCAAAATAATTTCCATGCATGAGCACGGCTGAATGTACAGCCGAAAGTAGTAGCAGATTTAAAAAAAAAAAAGACATTATACAACTTGAAGTTATTAAAAACAAGGATGATAATATTCATCGAGAGGTTCGTAGGTTAATGCAATTTTTAAATTGTTTGCGAAGATGTTTTTCGTCATTTATATCATTAACTTTACTAATCTACTTTTCGTATGAATGATTCATCTAATATATATATATATATATATATATATATATATATATATATATATATATATATATATATATATATAATAGCAGTAGCCCGGCGTTGCCCGAGGATGTAACAGTAAGAGATAGATCAAGTATCGACCATCATAAAACTGAAAAATAAAATTGACAAAGATTATTGTTTAAGATTGACGGACACACATGTCTTAATTAGTTCTTTTTGTTTTGTTTTTTTTTGTTTTGTTTTGTTTTTTTACGAATTGGTCAAACCCAAACTCAAACAAAAACATTGTTTTCAATCGTTATGAGTCTGCCGATTGAAAAAGAATTTGCAATCGGTTGAAAAATGTAGGAAATCCGATCCAATATATAAACGTACAGACACACACACACGCACAACCTGGGTTTTATAATAAGTATGATATATATATATATATATATATATATATATATATATATATATACGGGCGCGTGGCGGAATGGTTAGAATGTTCGCAGTAGGTCTTCCTTTGTAACATGAAAAGTGTCGTCCATTACGAACTAGTGGAACATGGAAGGACCATCGGTGCAGACATTTATTGACAACAACCTGATCGTGTAAACTAAGCATCAGGTCGAAAGTCTTTTGGCAAGCATAAAAGGTGTTATTTTGCATCATGACAATGCAAGATGGCACTCGACAAAAGAAAACCATGACAAAAATATAATCATTAAGATGAAATGTTCTTCCACATCCTCCATACTCAGCAAATTAATCATATACAGATTTTCATTTGTTTTCATCACAAGAACGTTTCATATGTGAAAGAAGATTCAGAAAAAAACAAGTCCTTCAAACTTTTCTTTAGGGAAAAACACAATTTTCTTTAAACGCGGATGAGTGAATTTCATTGATGTTTCAAAGGATAACATCATATCTTGAAGGAATTCTTCCTTTGCACATATTGTTAGAGTTTCATACGTGATATATTCTAAGCAACCATTTCTCTTTTGATACATGATTGGTTAGGCAAAATATTTTCTAATAGGTTGATATTTCATTCAAACAAGGCTAAAGAATCCAATCTTACCTGCTATCCACCCTGTATCTGAAAGAAGGAGTGATAGATTCCTACCTTTTCGTAAGTGAATGCAACCAACGTAGCCGGAATTCAAACTCGACTCCCTGATTTCTCAATCCAATCCCTAATACCTAGGCAAAGAAGTTTTCCCTAAGTGAATGCAGAATGTTGCCATTTCATTCTATCAAGGCGAAAGAATCCAATCTTATCTGCTATCCACCCTGTATCTGAAAAGAAGGAGTGAATGCAACCATTCCTCGACTTTTTCGTCCAATCAATACCTAGTGAATGTTGCAACCAACCTGGCCTATCCACCTGTATCTGAATTCAAACTCGACTCCTCGACTCCCTGATTTCTCAATCCAATCCAATACCTAGGCAGAAGTTTTCCCTACAGAATGTTGCCATTTCATTCTATCAAGGAGAAAGAATCCAATCTTATCTGCTATCCACCCTGTATCTGAAAGAAGGAGTGATAGATTCCTACTTTTCGTAAGTGAATGCAACCAACCTGGCCGGAATTCAAACTCGACTCCCTGATTTCTCAATCCAATCCAATACCTAGGCAGAAGTTTTCCCTACAGAATGTTGCCATTTCATTCTATCAAGGCGAAAGAATCCAATCTTATCTGCTATCCACCCTGTATCTGAAAGAAAAGAAGGAAGTGATGGATTCCTCGACTCCCTTTTCGTAATTCTATCAATCTTATCTGCTATCCACCTGTATCTGAAAAGAAGGAGTGAGAGATTCCTACTTTTCGTAACCAACCTGGCCGGAATTCAAACTCGACTCCCTGATTTCTCAATCCAATCCAATACCTAGGCAGAAGTTTTCCCTACAGAATGTTGCCATTTCATTCTATCAAGGCTAAAGAATCCAATCTTATCTGCTATCCACCCTGTATCTGAAAGAAGGAGTGATGGATTCCTACCTTTTTGTAAGTGAATACAACGAACATGACTGGAATTCAAAGTCGAATACCTGGTTTCTCAATCCAATCCAAATACCCATGACCACATAACGAATATCCTATTTACTGTAGCCGTTTTTTATCCCCAAGACAAGTTAAAACCTTAATTACTAGGAGGAGCCATGTGTGCCAATTTCAAACTATATTTCTCATCATGCCATGTTTTTCATTCTATTATTATCTGCTATCCACCTGTATTAAAGAAGGATTTATTTTTTTAAATTTATTATTATTTCTTATTATTATACATTTTGACATTTTTATTTCAATGTCCTTGTTTTTCCACCCTGAAAAGCCAATTTCGAATATCTTCAAAGATATTATTTCATTCAGTCTGCAGAATCCAGTATCTGAAAGACTGCCATATCAATTTCATTCTATCAAGAAAAAATCAATTTTTTGTTTGATGGTTTCTTTTTGTTCAACGTTATTGGGTCGAATACCTGGTTTCCTTCAAATGATCGTTCCTATTTACTGATTTTTATCCCCAAGATGATGTGTGCCAATTTCGTATTTATCATGCCATTTTTATTATTATTATTTTTATTATTTTATTATTTTGTTTTTCGCCGTTAAAAATTATTGATATTCATCAGAAAGTCTTCTCATTTTTTATTATTTTTATTATTATTATTATTATTATTATTATTATTATTTCATTTTGATTTCTGCTGGACTCATTTGTTTCTTGGTCCCGTCCAAAGGAGGTTTTTTTACATAGTAACCCTTCGTAAAGTGTGGGGTCCTTGAGATAAGTTTTGTATTTCCCAACCCTTGTTTCCGGCATATTTGTATTTTGTAGAGACTTTTTTTGAAATTTTGAAATGTTCTCTTTTTGAAAGCTTTTTATCTTTTCATTTGCAGTCTGCAGGGAATTTGTGGTTTCTAATCACGTTATTGGGTCGATTATTTGATATTTTATTATTATTATTATTATTATTCCTTATACTTTTCTTTTGTTCACCGTTAAAAACATCAGTCTTCTTTTTTTCCAAAGGGAGCTTTAGTAACTTCAGGTGTGGTCCTATAATTTAATTCCCAACTTGTTGGCATATTTGTATTTTGTAGAGAAGAAATAAATGTTCTCTCTTCTTTTTTTCCATTTCGGAATTTAGGGAAGTAGATTTTAATCGAAAAGCATGTCCACAGGAAGTTGCCGCCCATCATTAAACTGAACTTACTATCAGTAAAGAGCTATAATATAATCTGACTGGCCACCGGCCAATTTTCTAGCAAGCTTTCGTTGCGGTCGATGAACTTCCGAGAATATGAATCCATTAAAGTAGTCAACAGCTTTTCGTACAGATGGTCAAGTTACATTCGAATTTGTTGAATGCAAATTTGTGTCTAAATGAAATTACGTTCATTTCTATTACTTTTACTGTTTGTGTCTGTCCGGTAAGTATTCTGCCTTTTAACATTAAGGAAAGAAAAAAACTACCTAGGGTAACGGTGTTTTAATCTCTTTCAAAGTAGTTCTCTTAGATTTCAAACACACAGTCGTCATCTTCTACCTCCTTGAATCCTGTTCTTTTTATTGTCCTTTCTCCTCGGGAAACGTTTTCTCAGTTTCCTTCATTCTCAGTAACCCTTTGCTTCTTAGTGGCTTTATCGCCTTCCTTGAGGTGAATGATAAAAAAAAACATCTGATATCGGTATCACTGCAGCTGTTCAAAAAGTTGCAAATTTCTTTTTCGTGATCGCCGGCTGAAATACCCTCCTTTCCAACGACGTCGTAGTGAGACAAATTGGAGACGTGGGTGATGTGATGTTTTCCTAAAAAATATTTTCCTGCGTGTGATTTTGTTAATTTAATTGTTCTGGTGTCTCCCTGCCGACTGAGGTGCCCCACGGGAGAGTATCTATTCGGGCATGATTAGTTGACTACTTGCATCAAGATTAGAAATATTCAAAATAGCTTGATACTTTCCGGACAGATATTCGCGAAATCGCCGACTGCAATCACCTCGCTTATCCACAGATTGCCATCCATGTGTGTTTGGCTTAATCAGCAAAAACATTTGCGCTCAAGACTTTTACATAACTGAAACTTTTCAAAATATATTTTCAAAGGGTGAAATATAAATAAAAAAGACATAATTCAGTAATAATGATATTTTTAAAATCTGAAACAACTAATCAACTATCATCAATGCTATTAAAAATCTGAGTAGGTTTTTTTTTTATTTGATCTTTGCCCAAATTTCTGGTTAGAAAACTAAAAGAGAGAACGTTTTCCAGTTGAGAACAGCGTGTTGCTTCAGAAAGCATTTATAGTTTAATTAAGCTTTTAAAATAACTTCAATAGTTCCGAAGAAATGTGCTCTTGAACTGACTCCTGTTCTCTCTAAACCCGCCAATAAATGTTTTACTGCTTCCTATTTTCCTTCTCGGTAGTTTCTGTATTTAAGAAGTCGAACGAATTGTCTGATCATTCTAACGATCGATCTATTAATCTTCTATCCCTTTTGGAAAAGAATTAGAGGCTCTACTCAACTCCGAATTAGCATCTCAACTTTGATCTTTAGAAATTTAAATGCAATGTCAATTGTTATTTTCTGCCTGTTCTTCTATTGTTCTCTCTCCCTAATAATATTTTCCTTTTCCTCATATTCTTAGTGGCTTTATTGCCTTGCTTGGGAGTGAAATGATTATATATATATATGTATGTATGTGTGTATGTGTGTGCGTGTGTGTGTGTGTTAGAGTGAATAAGTTACAAACATTATATCTTCTTTCATATTCACGAATATTTTCCTTACATTACAATTGAATAAGTTAAGAAATATACAGAAAAATGTTCGGGAATACGAAAGGATTATAATCAAAATAAGCATACCTTTATGGTTGTAATTTATTCAATCAGACATGCCTAAAAGTGAATTTGCTACCTAAATGCACAATATATATATATATATATATATATATATATATATATATATATATATATCAATTTCAATTTCCTGGTGAAATATTTTGTATATGTCCATATTGTTTCCAAATAGATCCTATAATTGGAAAAGTAGGGTGTCAGTTTCGTCCAGATTTTTTGATAAAAGGTTGGGTCGGGTTGAAGATGTTTCAGCACCCTCTCCAAAATAGATAGATAGATAGATAGATAGATAGATAGATAGATAGATAGATAGATAGATAGATAGATAGATATCCTACCATTTCTATATATCTTTTCCTTCTCTTTCACTTTCTCTCTCTCTCTCTCTCTCTCACACACACACACACACACACAGACTCGCTTAGTCTTTCTGACATTTTTGCTTCTTTTACTCTTCTTTGTACTCTATTTTTATCTCTCGTTAATTTATTCTCTTCTCTCGTGACTTACCAAATTCCGTCTCGGCTACATTTATTTTCACTTTTTCTGTTTCTTCTCTCTCTTTCTCTTTCTCTCTCTCTCTCTCTCTCTCTCTCTCTCTCTTTCCCTCTATCTTTCTCTCTCTCCCCTCTTCCACCTCTCTCTCATTCACATACCTTCTTCCCTTTCTGTTTCACGATATTTCTCTTTCTCCTTGAAATGCACTATCCATGCGAATCTATCAGATACGCTCAAAATGCCGTCACATCCAACTTGCACTTTAACAGATGCAAACAATTAGACTTTCTAGAAACCTTAGGCTTCTAAGTGCACGAACACTTAGGGTTAACTTGACTAAGTATGTCTTCATACACCTACATGCAACACCAACTAGAATAGTTGGGAACAGATGACATGAGCAGCTTTGAAGTTCTAAATAATAGGTTGATTAATTAATGCCCGTTTGGCTAACACAGTGTTCTACAAACTATCACGTCAATTGATTTTTATTTCAATTAAAGAATAAAAAAGAAAAACTTTGTTATAAAATTTCATATTTACTAAGTTTATCTTAGTATAATACAAGATCAAATGGTTTAGGAATGATTGCGCTAAACTTCCATGTGATGAGATAAACAATATTCAATACAATAACTTCTATATGGACTCAAACGAGCTACTTTCACTGGTACCTAACTGTATTAATTTAAGTATCCTATTAGGTTGGCATCTCCATCCCACTGTTTCACTGTCGAAATATAACCGCCTCTTCTACTCCAACAGATTCTTCTCTCGCACTTCCCGACAGTGGACCCTTCCTCTTACTTACTTCCCTGATAGCTATAATCTTCAAATATTAAAAATGTAATGTCAATCGGCATCTTCTGATGCTTTGATCTTGATCACCGTCCTTCTCTTCATCCTTTCCTAAAAAGGCCCCTCTTTACTCTTAGTCTTACTCTCTGTAACCCCTTGCGTGCTAGTGGTACTCCCGTCTTGCTTGGGGTGAAATGCTTTAAAAAAATCAATGAACGTCTGTCAAAACAGTTGCACTAGTAACTTGAAGTTCGTCTGAGTCAAGGTTCCAAGAGTGGGTACCTTGTTGCAATACGGAATTCGTCTGATAAAAAAAGGCTTGCCTATTTCGCTGTGAGATGGTGGATAAAAAGCTTATCTTGCGAAACATTTCTGAAATGTAATGACTTTGATCTTCACTGCATAAATTACAATTGTGACCTTCACATATATATGTCTTCCCATATATATGTCTTCCCATATATATGTCTTCACATATATATGTCTTCACAAATATATGTATCACGTATATGTCTTCACATATATATGTCTTCACGTAGATATATCTTCACGTATATATGTCTTCACATATATATGTCTTAACGTATATATGTCTTCACACATATATGTTTTCACATATATATGTCTTCACGTATATATATCTTCACGTATATATGTCTTCCCATATATATGTCTTCACATCTGTATGTCTTCACATATATATGTCTTCACGTATATATGTTTTCACATATATATGTCTTCACGTATATATGTCTTCACGTACATATGTATTCACATATATATGTCTTAACATATATGTCTTCACGTATATAAGGTTTTCACATATATATCTTCACGTATATATGTCTTCACGTACATATGTATTCACATATATATGTCTTAACATATATGTCTTCACGTATATATGTATTCACATATATATGTCTTTAAGTATATATGTATTCACATATATATTTTCACATATATATGTCTTCACGTATATATGTCTTTAAGTATATATGTATTCACATATATATCTTCACATATATATGTCTTTTAATATATATTTCTTCACATATATATGTCTTTAAGTATATATGTATTCACATATATATCTTAACATATATATGTCTTCACATATATATGTCTTCACATATATGTCTTTAAGTATATGTGTATTCACATATATATCTTCACATATATATGTCTTCACATATATATATCTTCACGTATATATGTCTTCACGTATATATGTCTTCACATATATATGTCTTCACATATATATGTCTTCACCCGAAATTAAAACGGTTATATCTGCGCTTTTTATAGTTTTGCGTTGACTTCAACGTCTGGCTAAACATAACGTTTTCATAAATTGACAGAAACGTGTCTTTACATACTGTATATAAATTTCCCGGACCATAGCTAAAAAAAAAACAAAAAAACAAATAAAACTTTTTTAATCGCATTTTTTTCTTTAAACTTTGAAATGGACTTTTGAAATTATTTACTTCGTTCTTAATAATGTCCTCGTCTTTACTGTCATATTCACGACGTCTCGGCCATTTTACACTCCGGCCTTCTTCAGGTGATATACTTTGAAATTTTGAACCTAACCATTTATTTTTTTTCTACGTGAGTAGATTGTTCTAGTTCCACGTGCCATGCTTTTGGATATCATAATTTCAGTTAATTCCCTTTGTTAACTCATCTATCCAAGTTTTTGGTCCCTCTGCTGTAACCAGGTATTGAACTCACAACTCTTTAAGCCAAGTCACTTTTTGGATCACTCAAACAACGCTTTTATCCACTGGGCCATGAGTCTTTAGAGATATATGGCCCAGTGGAAGAAGTTCGAGGTGTGCAACAGTCGAAAGGTCGTGAATATGGCAATACAGATGAGTACAACAGTCCGAACAATGTAAATAGTGTAAATAGTTAAAAGACCTCATCTCAGAAATATAGACAGAACTTTCGAAAGTTAACCAATTGTATAAACCAATGTAGTCGGAAATTGGTGGAATTTGATTTTTTTAAAAATTGGAGAGTCCGACCTTGTTAATATTATTCAATAATTCCTTTTTAAAATAATTCTTACTGCCTAAATACACCTTTTATAGATAGATAAATAGATAGATATTACGATTATTCCAAATTGGTCTGTTATACTAGGTAATTACGTATCAGTCTACAGTTTTTATTCAAATTTAGAATTCTTAAAGTTTGCTTACTTTGACATAAGGTCATACCTGTGAGGCATCCAGTAATGATCGAACACACTACAGTAGCGAGCAGGTATGAAAGATTCCCTTTCTAATCATATCTGCTACGGTAAGCACTTTTAAACATATGTGTCTGTATACATACATACATACATATATACATACATATATATATATATATATATATATATATATATATATATATATATATATATATATATATATATATATATATATATATACTGCCTGTGAAGGTATGCCAGTTAATTAAACCTGAGAAACGTCTGTGAGTGGCAGATACTGAATACGCATTCTTGGATAGAAACACTCCACTGCTTAAAATAACTACAACATCGTAAGAAACTAAAAAAAAAAGAAAAGCAAGCAAAGACGTGAAAAAGCATCGACCTTCCAATCACTTATTACCACTCAACTGTCATTATTTTTACTTAGCCTAGCACAAGGCTACAACATACAATGTCTGGTGCTATTAAATGGTCACTCAGCAAGTTAAATTATTAACCATTTCGAAACAGCAGGAACTGTAAGAGACTTTCAGACAGAGGCTTAGTAAATAAAGTGAATGCAAAATTTATATAGCATTGCGGTAATTATCAAATTCGATTCTGTTCAACTTTGGAAACCAGACTAGAACCGATGATGTTGATTCTGTGTTCTTTGTATCCATTTTCCTTGAAACTTCCTCGTTGTTTACAAGTTCTGTCAATAGAATTTCCAGCATCCTTGTGTAGAAACACATCTATTTTGCTTCAAGTTTACTCTTCATCTGCGAGGAAATTGTGCAACCTTGCATGATTTATATTGCATAGCAATTCAGAACTCTTTTGTTTTTAACGATTTTTCCTGTCTCTTTGATTAGCTCTTGGTAGATATGTTTTGCGATTGTAATGCGCCTTCGCAAATACTGTACCACATTTTCTGTCGTTTGCTAAAAACACTTCCAAAACATTTAAATCTCCGTACTTTTTTTCATTCTGATGTCTCCTAGTATTGGGCTTTTTTATTTAATGTGCCTTTAATATGTTCATGCTAGATTCATATCGAGATTGATATTTGAAATTCTCAGTATCATGCCTTCCTGTACACGTTTCTTAATTTAACTTCTTGCTTTTGTAAAATTTTTATTAACTCATGTTAATCCGCAGTCAAACAAAACTAAAGTAAAAAAGCACCAAGAATATTGTAACCGTTTTTGACACATTTTAATCGGTCTTTTTGTGATATTTGACAGTCACAATTAATTGGTCATTTTAGTAATATTTGACAGTCACAGTTAATCAATCTTTTTAGTGATATTCGACAGTCACAATTAATCAAGCTTTTAGTCATATTTCACAGTCACAATTAATCGGTCTTTGTGTTATTTGACAGTCAGAATTAATCAGTCTTTTTATCGATATTTGACAGTCACAATTAACCGTTCTTTTTGAGATATTTGACGGTTACAATTAATCAGTCTTTTAGTGATATTTGACAGTCACAGTTAATTGGTTTCTCAGTGATATTTGACAGTCACAATTAATCAGTATTTTAGTGATATTTGACAGTCAAAATTAAGTCATGATTTTTATATTTAAAAGTTCTTGGATATTTTCACGGAAACATTTTGTATGAAAGTCAAAAGGAATCAGTATCCTTTACTTGATTCTCAAGAAAATAAATCAGTTCTTTCAATGACAGTAAATATTCAGCCTTAATTTTTGTGAACTGGTTTGAACAATACGTTTTTGTTTTAGTAAAAGCTTTCAGAACATATTTATAGTCGAGCAACAAACAATTTGGCTTGAAGCTGAAATGAAACTTCATTTAACTTTAGAAATTACTGAGCCAAAAAAAATAGATGTCGTATTAATGGTTCTTTATTTCTTCTGCCAATTCTAATTCTCCTTCACTTTCCAAGAAGCTTTCATTGTAACAAATAGATTTACAAATCTGGTGTGGCAGTTTCCTTTAGAAAGTCATCGAACTTCCGTGTATAAAAGTCTGTTTTGCTCTTCGGTTTCATTATAAAATGTCGGCCATATTTGCTCTATGATTTCAATTTAGTTTGGATAACTATTGTCAATGTTTCATGAAAGACACACCTAATATATTTGGCAATTAAATAAAGGCAATGTATAAGCTAATGACCTGTAAAAACCAGAGCAACATACATTTTTAAATCATTTATTTTCCCCGCTATGGATGGAGTACAATCATTTGTGCCGTATGCTCTGACTACTTGTTTTTGATCAAACCAAGATTTTAAGGCTGTATTAGCTGGGGTAAATCTTTCAAGGAATGGCTCCTGTCGTAGAGCAACGTTTGGCCAACGTTTTCCTACTGAATTTGATCCTTTATCTTATTGCAGTAGATTTCTTTAAAATTGATCAAATTATTATTATTATTATTATTTAAAAGTGATCTGTATGATTTAAACCTGACCTCATATTGTATAAGGTCAAATCGTAAGAAGAATGAATGTTAAGCGTTCATGTTCAAGCAGTTCTTCGATTGTGTAATGCATACCTATCTTTTTTCTATTGTTCATCAAATAAATGACCCAAAAGCTAATCAAGATTACAAAATGAAGTTGCTGTAAGGGCGGACATGGAGGGAGTAAAAGGTGCATATTAGGTAAAATAGACAACAGTTAACTCTAGACTTCAAGAGTTTAAGATTGTAGTTCTCGGGAAAGCTTTCTCTCAAGTGTCTGATACAAAATGCAGCATTTTTTATTAGAACTTGAGTGAGTCGTTAAGTGTACGTGAACGGGCGAGTGCTAGCTTTGAATGTCTGGATTGGTGTAAACAGGGAGTGTAGCCCGCCAGAACATCTGCCCTGAAATTAGTGATAGATTAGCGAGAGGCTTGTATCGTTGTGGCTGCAGGAAAGGGGGGTTGTAGTTTAGGAAGTAATTCATCATTCAAATGCCTAAAAATTGGAAAGTGGGACTTGAGCAAGGATATATGACTGCAAATGCCTTTTTTTTGGTCTGATTTGGTGTAAACTAAAACATCTTCCCTGAAATTAGTGAAAGTTGGACATCACCCTGAGCAAATGCTTTTGATCTAAAAATTGGAAAGTGGGACTTGAGCAACTCCAGCCGATATATGACTGCAAGGCTGCCTTTTTTTTGGTCTGATCTGGCTCTTGTAAAGAGAGACAGCATAGCACAATTCAGGTACTTTCTGAAGACATACAAGGAACCAACAATTTCCTTTCCAATATCTTAAGCGATACATCCTATATACGATTTCCACTTACGAGGTCTGGAATGAGCTTGAGTAGTTGTCCCAATCAAGGTGCCTTATTTTGAGTACAACCGTTCATCATGACTTGAGAAAATTCGGGGTCTGCTCTGCCAGGATGAAAGGTTAACAGCTTGGTTTTGTGGGGTTGTTGTGTGGGCAAAGTCAAAAGAAAGACCTGATGTCAGGCTCTGAACATACAGAATTTTGAAAGTGCACTCATAAACCGTGGTATCATCTGCATATATATTTTCTAATGATGTGAGAATTGGTAAACCGCACCCAAAATTCCTGGAATAGAAATCCGACTACAAGGGTTTGTGTAATGTCCGTGTATCAACCATCAATAGGGTCTTAAGTCAGATAAAAAAAAATTTAGCAAGTAAAAAATATTATTTACTATAATATTATTCATGTGTAGTTAACGGTCAATTCACTTTGAAAGTTCACGAACTTCTTATGAAAATAAATAATTAATATCATTTTATTTCTTTATTTAATAAAAAAAATCACATTTGCTTCAAAAAATAAAAATGTTTATTTATAAAATATACATATTTATATACTTAAAAAAAAAACAACATCTATTTATAAAAGAAATGACATTTATTTATAAAAAATAAAAAAATATTTTTTTTTAAAAAATACATTTATATTTATATATATATATATATATATATATATATATATATATATATATATATATATATATAATCAATTGACACCACGCAAGGTTATAATGACACAAAAACTCAAGCGGGCCACTGGAAATTAATTAGAATAAAAAACAAACTTTAGAAGGAACCGGAAACAAAATCCTAAAGAGGAAAGAAGGTAAAAATCTTTACTCCTGTTCAAAAAACCAAGGAGGAGTGTGAACCGGCTGACAGGCAAACATGGTAGAAATAGTACATTTATCTGTGTGCAAAGTTTATTTTTACTTTCTAGTTGCTGCGTATTTTATGTCGTTTGCTTTTTGTTTGTTTTTATACTATATTTCACCCAATACAAGACCCAAGAGCCACTCAACTTAGAGGCTTACTGAATGAGGTGTGCATGATATTAACGTAAAAAGTACGAAGTGAAGAGGATATATTAGATAGACAGATTGACTAAAGGCTTGATAAGGTTGACATATGAACATCTGCCATGGAAATAGCGATAGGGGCTAAGATGTTACGACTGCGGGAAAGAGGTAGTAGAGTGGGAAATAAGGATGTGTAAGCGATTTTAAACTCGGTCAAGGCTAGAAAATGAGGAGTGGACAACTCCAGCTCAAATAGGACAGTAATGTTCAATTTGTGGTCTGATCTGACACTTAAAAAAGTATGTCAGAAGGAGTCAGATACTTACTGGAGCGGTACAAGGAAACAGGCATTTTTCAGAATTTTTAGATGTTAATCGTATAGATGTGTTCCACTTGAGATCTGGAGTGAATTTAAATCTCAAAATACACCCAATGCTTGAAATTGCAACCAATTACAAAGATTGAAATGATTTGGGGTCTGCGTTTGCTCGGTGGTGATGATTTTGAAGGTACAAACCAATTTTTTCCACCATTGAGCTGTTAAGAGTTAGGTCACAAGAATGGTCTTCTGTGGGTCCTGGTCATCTAGATTATTAAAGGTGCGCCCATAAAATCTGGTATCTGCTTATATATTTATTAACGATCTGGGAATGTACAGGTTGGTCTGAAAGTCTTGTCACCCATTCCTCTCTATCAAACTCTAGGAGATCATGTCAGCCATCTGAAATAGAAAATTATATTATATTGGGGTGACAAAACATTCAGACCATCTTGCATATCAAAGCAGAGAGGGTGAGCGAAGAGAGAACCTTGAAGGACCTTGCATTTATCTCATGCACTTAAGTAGACTGGCCTTAACAATGACAATTTTAGACCTATCTGAGTGGAAGGACTTGATAATTACGAAGACTCCTCTAGTGATTCCATAGCTGGAGAATTTGTGAAGCAACCTCCATGTCACATCTTTTAAAAACCGTTGAGATATTAAAACAATGGCTCTTGTGATTAAATTACTACCGAGCGCTTCACTAATTCTGTATGTAATAATTGTTAAAACATCAGCAGTGAACGTCGAGGAGCGAAAGCAATACTGTTTGTCACCCAGGAGGCTGTTTTTTGTTGAGGTGAACAACAAATTGTGTTGATAATAAACTCAATTAAAACGGACAGAATGTCGAAATGACACTTACATTATCAGAGTTTTTCATGGGCGTAGTTTCTCATACAAAGAGCCTGAAAACCGCTAAAATGTTGGATTAAATCGTTCATCTTTTTAGATTAATCCTGAACGCTGCTTAACTAATAACTCCTGTCTGTTATAGTAATTAAAAATTTAATCAAACATTTTCTCTTAGTAAAACTTAACTTCTAGAACGCAACCCAACAAAAATTTCGGTAGAAATAAATTTTAAATATATTTCTTATATTTTTTAAATCTGTTTTCCCCTGTGCAAGGCATCAAAGCCACTAAGACACAAGGGGGTTGCAGGGTGTGGAAGAATTAGGAACAGGAACATTAATGATGAGCGGGAAGAGGAAAGAATAATCAGGAGGACAGTAGATAGCGATTGGTATTGCATTTAAATTTTTGCAGATTAAAGTTGGAAAGCATGGATCTGGAAGAGAGTTCCACAAGCGAGAAGTGCGAGGAAAGAAACTGTTAGCATAGAATTTACGGTTAAATCCAGTCAGCTCAACTGTAAAATGATGAGATCTCAATACCGATCTAGTATTGCCCTTAATTTAAAAAAAAAAAAAGCTCTAGGTACCATAGCGAAAAGCTCATCCGAACAATTACCTAATAGTTTTTTTAAAACTCTTTGTGCTCTTTTGTTGCTTTGTTTTCAAACGTAAAAAGCCAAGGGAGATAACTGATTTTGACCCATAATATCATAAGTAATATGGTCCGATCAACAAACAAAGAAGCGGTCATTTTGTTTCATTTATTAAGTTGGAAACTTGATGCGTATTTAACAATATCTACCTTGCGTTTCTCTTCTTTCTCTAAAGTACTTGCGAATAATTCATAAAGCTTTTACGCGAATTGTTATGCTTAACATCGCAAGAAATTCTTGTCAGGATTAACAAATTGTTTGCTGTGAGCCAACCGTTACCTCGCGCTCTTTTGTGAGGAATTCGTTGCATTTTCATAAAAAATAGACTCACTCATGAACCCATACATACGTTTAACAAGTTTCACTAAAAGAACATTTGCCGCTCAGCGGGTTCCCACATTGATCTTGTGCCAAGTTAAAATGATAAACATAATCCCATTCTTACACGAAAACATAAATAAATAGCTAAGTAGATTTGTCTACTTTTAAAATTCGAGATTAAAATAAGCCATGTAAAAATTTTATTTATTTACTTTTTGTTTTATGTATAGAATGCTTCAAAATCTTTTGCGATTTCTGGTTCCAGAGCCGATGTATTAGAAATCTACACAGACTCACGCACATGCATGCACAGATACACGCGCGCACACACACACACATATATATATATATATATATATATATATATATATATATATATATGAGTGAACGGTGAAGTCAACACTCAGAGGAGACAGGCTGTTTCATGCTTGACGCAATCATCAGGCCTGACGATTGCGTCTAGAATGAAACACACTGTCACCTCTGGGTGTTGACTTCAATGTTCACTTTTATATTTATATTTATATACGCTCTATCTCTTATATTGAGCAATTTATACCATAAATATAGAAAAATTTAAAATTACAATTCTGCATATATATATATATATATATATATATATAGATGGTGTATCACAATTGTTGAAACAAAGCAGTGGGCCTCCCTGTTGACTTTATTTCCTTTTTCTTTGCAGATAATTGCTGGGAAATAGTTAAATTTTTATATATTCAACCAAATACAGCGAAATCATGCCTTGGACCAGAAGATCTTTTGTGTGAAGTATATTACGAATCTAAGTCTTTCAACCAAGATACAGAAGGAAGTGCAATTTCAAAACATTTCCAAACAGGGGTCAGATTTTCAAGTTGGTCAAGAACTTTGAAGCCTATGGCAATTGCGAAGATCGTAGGGCGACGGGTTCCTCATCATCTGCACTTTCGATAATAATTTGAACATCCAGGGTTCAAGAGTCATTCGCCCAGATTTCGTCCAGATTTTTGCAACAGAGGAGGTAAGAACTTGGAATCTTCTGTTCGACGCATGCTGATTAAGGATTTCAAACTCTATCTTTAGCGGATCCAGATCAAGCATCAACTGACCCAGGCCGATATGGAAAAGAGGGGAAATATGTGCCATGTGGTTCTTGCAAAAGATCCATGATGACGAGGAATTCTTAAATGATGTCTGGTTTTCGGATGAAGCCCAACTCCACTTGAATGCTTATGTTAACTCCAAGAATGGGTGTTTTGGAGAAGCGAGAACCCTCACAGAGTCGTTGGACGCCCTTTCGATTCAAAAATGAGCACGGCATGTGTCACCATCTTGAAGCATGGCACCATCGGACAATCTTTCTTTGAAGATACAGTGAAAGTTACAGAAAAACGTTACATTCCAGTATTGAACAGTACTCTCTCTCTCTCTCTATATATATATATATATATATATATATATATATATAGCTTTACTTGGCTCTTTAGGTTTATATTAGGTTTGCTCTACTTCGTGTATTGGTCACTTTACGTAGTTACTTTTACTCGTTTTGGAGGTTTTTTTTTCTTTGAACTCTGAGCTTGAATTCTGGACTACTGTTTTCGCCTCAATTTCATGTTCTTAGTTCTTTCATTTTTATCTTTCATTTTTCCTTGGGTATTCGTTTATTCAACTACAAGCCGAAATACCTAATTTTTCCAAGTGAGTATCAATATATATATATATATATATATATATATATATATATATATATATAATAAACCTTATTATAGGATATTACATCAAAAACATTTAAAACGCTACACAAATGCAATCATGTTTCAACGTGTATCAACACATCTTATCAGGCGTTAGTAAATTTCATATACATATATATATATATATATATATATATATATATATATATATATATATACGCAACATACTTGTCAAAGACACGAATACGATACCTACCTACTACTGCAAAAAGAGTTTAAAAGTGATTGAAGTCATTATAAACACACAAACGAGAAACTGATACCCTTAATAACATTAATCATTAACACAATGTTCTGGTCGTATTTGGAAATTATGAATGTTGACTTTCAGCAATTTTTATGCCGTCAGAATTTCATGTAATAATATTCATCAGGAGAAGATTATATCTCCATTCCTGCTGATTGTTACTACATTAATCTCCGAGGAATGTATCTTGATATTATTGTATTAATAATATTATAATATATTATATTTAAGCTCTGCCAATTTTGGCATTGAGTCCTCGGATTATTTTATATTTTATTCTTTTAGCTTGTTTTAAGGTTTAGCTTTCTTTCTTACTATATATATATATATATATATATATATATATAATAGCTTTAAATCCGCCCTTAATTTAATCTAGCTACTGAGGAGTGCTCATGATTGGGAATACGGCTTGTTCAAAAGTTTGAGAGTCCCTAAGTATTTGCATATTCTTAACATTGGAAACTCTCCAGGCTGCCGTTTTATTTGCGTTTTCATTTACCTTGGACTTTCTTTTCTTGGCTGCAGCCTTGCGTCTTTTGATTGCAATCTGGTCATCTGTTGGCTGAGATTTCTTTTTGCGAGACATACTGCTGCCGTATTTTCTATAGCAATATACTACAGAATAACTCAAAACTGATCGCTGCATCTAAGTATTGCATTAATATTTAAGGTTACCTTTTAAAAGTTCTACGTTAATTCTTCTGCTGCCACTTAATTTAAAAACAATTTGATGTACGTAGGTCCTTACTTTCCGTGCTACAATTATTTGTATTTCCAGGTTTACTTTCGCTGGACTTCACAATTAAATTCGATTATTTCCAAATTTATTTCAAGATATAAAAATTGTTATCGTACAAAAAAATTCTACGCAATAAATCTTGTAAAAAAAAACACGAAAAACAGTCGCAGTAATGAAAAGTTGTGAATCTAAATTTTCTGTAATATAAGATATTGAAAGTTAAAGAGTTGTGTCCCTTTAATTGAAAAAGTGCAACACAGCCACACACTGACATTTGCCATATATATATATATATATATATATATATATATATATATATATATATATATATAGTTAACGCAATAACTTTGGATGACAGAATAATACATGATATAACAATAGAGATAAATAATATCCATATATATATATATATATATATATATATGTGTGTGTGTGTGTGTGTGGTATATCTATATATATTGTCATCCAAACAGACTGTATCAATGTATATATATATATATATATATATATATATATATATATATATATATATATATATATATTATAAAAAATTGTCCGAATGCTTTTTTTATCCGAAATTTCGGTCTCATTTAAAGGATTAACCAAAATTAGAAATAGTTTAAAATAAAATGTTTCATTTTTTGTTTATATATATATATATATATATATATATATATATATATATATATATATATATATATATAATGAGATGCTGAAATGGTCTCGAATTAACAAAAGGATTTTTTCAGTGAGGTTTTTGGAAGTGTGTGGGATCGAGAACTTTTCAGCACCCTATCTTGTAGATATAACATGCATAAACAGAGTGAACTGTGCCCATGCCTTCATACAGAAAGTCTTGTTTATGTCGAAACACTTGCAGAATGCTAAGGCCGGTAAGCTACGAAGAAGCCAGATACGACACGTATACAACACAAAAATAATAGATAGATAGATATGAAGAGATTGAAATAGAGAGATATATATGAAGTGTCTGAGGTAGCTAGCTAGCTAGATAGATAGATAGATAGATAGATAGATAGATATATTTAGGAGCTATTTATAGTTATATTCAGAAATTGTCTTAGATTATCCGAGGCATTGGGGAAAATGCACCTGCATTAAAAGTCAGATTTCGAAATCATGGTTTATTATCGAGGATTAAACTGCGACCTCTTGAACTACAATTATCTCAGTCACTTAGCAAATTGAGACTTAGAAGTATATTCACACGGATTAAATTCGTTGGATTTGTTTAATCCCCGAACCATCTGCGAACGCATAGCATCCCTGTCCATATAATCTTCCAGTAATCTGGCTTTGTCGTGTCATCGTGCTACATACAACTAAACTTTCTTGTACCGTCGAAGCGATGGGGTTTAACTCCGCTAAAAAAAACAGGTTTGGTTGAAGTTGCAAAACTTCGAAAACTTACGATTAAATCGACAACTCATTTTTTTCCCTGTATGCTTTTTTTTTTACGAATTCAAAATTGTAAAATTTAAATCACAATATTTCATTCTATTCTTCAAATTTGTACGCATTTATCGAAGAAAATCTGTTTTGATTACAAACCAAATGCGCCGTTGATGTTATGATGTACGTGAATTATACATACAGATGTTTACAATAAAATAAAACAAGATGAAGGAAAATAACTATGCAAATGCGAAGTTCAAGTTTCGTCATGGGAGTTTTATTAGTATGGACGCATTTTGTACAACGCCAAAACATCCAGAAACCTCAAAAATAAACCATATGAGCGTCGCGGTGATATGCCTTATAACAAAACCTTAAACGCTGTACTCACCACTCTTGACTAATTGCGGGTTGGTGAGATTATTTAGCCAATAGGTGGAGCGGATGGCCACACTGGTTGTGCACGGTAATACATCTGACAATTTCTGTTTGATCAGAGGAAAAAAGGATTCTCTAAGAAGAAAATACATTGAGAGTGTGCTAATCTCAGAATTCTTGACAATAAACCTAAGACCAGGACTTTACATAATATCACGGATCATCACAAAGTAATAACAGCACAATTCAGTACACGAGCTAATAAAGAAGAAAATAGAGATCTATTCGGAGTGAGCTGACATAAAACCCAACAGACACCAACGGCTCTACAAGGCCTCTAATCAGGAGGTTTTGAGGAGCGTATAACCACCTCTTAATTGCTGGTGTTCCCAGGTCCGCCTTGACCCGGGATAGAGGCCCAGCTATGGGCAAATAGTTAACCTCGTATGTGGAGTAAAAAAAAAAAACGCTATGAAAGTGTAAAAATAGGTTTTAATACCAGAAATACTTTGTAAAAATTTCCATCGATAAATTTTTCAGGAACAAAACTATTACCAGCAATATATTTTTGGAAAAATATTACCAGCAATATATTTTTGAAAAAAATTTTTACCAGCAACACATTTTTGAAAAAACAAATTATTACCAGAAATAGATTTTTGATGAAATATAATATTACAAGCAATAAAAATGTTGTCGGCATTAAATAACCCATTGAGGTTGATATACCGTAAAACAAAATAAATCAAATCAAACCAACGGCTTTAAAGGTTTGACTGCTCCTGGAACCCTAGTCAGCGCTTAATACTGAATTTTAGTTTAGGGTTAGGGTTAGAAAAAATGCCTTTCCTTGCAGATACCAACTGCTGATGTCTTATAAAATCAGTATATGAGAGGCATGCCTTTTACAGTGACTTCAAGAGAATGTTTCAGTAATATAATACGGGTTGGGTGTTGATAGAATCGTTCGGTTAAGCATAGATTATGGCTGAATATGACACACAATTCTCTATTCTTTCAGTTAATCACCGCAACTACTTTATAGACGTTTATGTTTTTCTCTCTCCTAACGATATGATTTCAATGGCTGTTATAGTCGATTCGAGTGATGTTTAAAAAGGGAACTTCACAAATTATTACTGCTGTTGTGAGTTCGAATCTTCTTGGATGCTTAACATCCGTAGCCTTAAGCTTAATTTAAAAAATAATAAAACTGATCAATATGAAAGATGACAAAATTTTGAAAAAAAATGTTAGCAACATCCTTCTTCTCATCGTTCAATTGTAAAATCCATTTATCAACGCACACATGTTCCTTTGCGCATGCTCAGTGATATTAATGTCTGCAATGCACAAACTCTCACCCTCCCAACTCAAAGTTCTTGTGTAGTCTAATTTTAAATCATAAAGCCTGGATAATGTTTTGAACATGCTGTTCCAGAGTAGTTTTTATGCATTCGTTCATAAAATCACTTAATGCTGCAGGTCAACATGCATGTGGTTATGTGAGTGTCATGTAAAAATCGGCTGATTTGTAGCCGGAGTTCAAATCGTTTTATCCAACGAGAATAGAATTTATGGATGATCTGATTTTAACAGCTTCTTGGAATATCAAAAATATTTTGATTTATATATACCTGAACACTCAGATTATCGCCGAAAATGCTGATATATGCCCATATATTTATATATATATATATATATATATATATATATATATATATTTAAACATATATTGTTAAATATAACAGACAATGACTGTCTATTATGTCTATATACTACAACCACGCTCTCCCGTAGACTTACCTGTCACCTTTCTGATCTTAGTTCTATTAAACAACATTTCTTAGAAAAACATAGTCATGTACATGATATTAGAAAGATATTAGTTAATAACACCCTAATACTCACACATACACACAGTAAAAAGAACCTTCAGATATTGGAGGCCATCTACATTAAAACAAAGCAAACCCATACACTCAATAAAATTACATTTCAAACTAGTCACAACACATTACATTGCATCTTGACATATGGCTCTGTTATTAATATTTCAGCCTCTCGCGTGATATGACGTCATAGAACCGCATAATGAATTTACGACCTGCGTCTGTTATTCCACGACCGTTATCACCGCATAGCAATCTTTTATGTCACCATAACAAAATATCATTTTAGCTGGTGAATATGTTTGTTAAAATGTCCGTATAACCACTCTGAAGATGGCTCATGTTAGCCGAAAGCCTAGGACCAACTTAATAAAAAATATCCAAACGGTGAATAATTTTTATCTTTATTTTCAACCGAAATAAAAAATTAAAACAAACATACGAACATTAGAATGGCTCATGATTAGACATAATAGACATTCATTGTCTGTTATATTTAACAATATATGTTTAAATAATGATCTGCTACCACAATACACTATATATATATATATATATATATATATATATATATATATATATATATATATATGTGTGTGTGTGTGTGTGTGTGTGTGTGTGTGTGTGTGTGTGTGTGTGTGTGTGTGTGTGTGTGTGTGTGTGTGTGTGTAATAAAACAATGTCAAATTAAATTTAAAATCCACGCATTCCTTAAAATTTACTTTCTTTTCTTTTCGGACATAAAAATAAAGTTCACAGATATGGGCTGCGAATGGTCCCAACAAGAGATGAGCACTAGATGTGAAGTCTCTCGTGACTGAGTTGTCTAAAGGACGCAAAGTTAAGAGATGTATTTTTCAATATAAGTTGACCGCGGGTGCGAATCTTGCTGAAAGCTAGAATTTCGTTATTAAGATTCTCGAATATCCAAGTAATTAGGCCGAAGAAAAATAGGTCTACTTTAAAACATGCATCCACTAAAGAAAACGTTTATAGTCATAACAAAAATTATTTAAATACATATATATATATATATATATATATATATATATATATATATATATATATATATAGCACACAGTGATTGCTGGTAGTAATGATCAAATATTAAAATATAAAGCTCTAAAACTTATATTAAGACTAATGATATATTTGTTCCTAACCGCTCGATATTCCTTGAAGATTCTTGCCTGTAACAATGATCAGCTATAAATTAAAATTGTCCCACCTAACACTTTTTTATTTATAGGCTAATGGCAATAAAATGGAGTAGTCATGAATAATGACTAGATGAAAAATGTATAGATAAAAATAAAAAAATATTTCTTTTTGTCTTTTCATTTATAATCGAATAAATAAAGAAGTATTTGGTTGGACAATTTTAAGTTTTACCTGGCCATTGTCATCGGCATGAAACGAGTGGCGAAGAATAAATATATAATTCTTAGTACACACACACACACACACACATATATATATATATATATATATATATATATATATATATATATATATATATATATTGATGTAATGAATATGCATACACCTGGGTTCCCCTTCACAGTAATATGATTGGCTGGTGTCAGCCATAAATACAGACTGATGTGGAGGTACAGAACGACGCCTATTGGCTACGCCTATTGCCTACCATTACGACGAGGACCAGTCCATTACGGTTACCTGCTAGATTGTCCTACCCGGTTACAGTAGTCAACAACCACTTTGCTACTTCGAACAAATATATCCCTTTCCAGGACATATCATATAATGGACTCTCTAATAGACTAATAATAATAATAATAATAATAATAATAATGGACTCTCCCGTCGGTTTCGACGTAGGAGGATCTGACAGCTTATTGATTCAGTTATGAAATTTTGTGCGATAATCTTAAGTGGCATTTAAGATCCGCTAGTGATTTAAAAAGGAGGCCAGATATGGAGAAAGTGTGAGGTTTGCAAGATGAGATCACTGTTAGATTGGCTGACCTTTCAGATCTTGCTCTCGGTTTTTGAAGATGATTCAGACAAGTAGATTGAAAATTGCTGAGTTCACTAAAATACGTTGATCTCCATTCTACCGCTCCAAGGCTAAGCGCTCTCATATATATATATATATATATATATATATATATATATATATATATATATGAAGAAATATAGTTCTAAGGTGTGCTATATTTATGGGATAAAGTGCTCAATATCAGAGATAGAGTGTATGTAAATATAAATATGAAAGTGAACATTGAATGCAAAAACGAAAAGAATACTTAATACAAAATGAAAATGAAAAACAAGTAAAATAAATTAATCAAAGAATCCATTGTAAGGCCACTAGTTACTCTCTTTCTCTCTCTCTCTCTCTCTCTCTCTCTCTCTTACTCTCTTACTCTCTTTTTTGTAATCTTTATCTCTCTCTATCTCCTTCTCCCTCCCTCTATCACCCTCTCTAAAATTGCATTCTTTTAGTAGAAATTGTAAAATGTTTCTTTTATATTCATTTAATGTTTTTATTTAAATTCCAAGATGTTTCACTTTTTGGCAGTCTATTTTACAGGTTTAAGATTGTTATTGTTTTGTGTCGATTAAATCTTTTATTGTTTTTACGTAATTGTATCAAGTTTTATATTAAGTTTAGATAAATTTTTTTCAATTGTCGACTTTACTGAGTTGGTCGGCAGTATTAAGCTTTTATAAGGTTTCCTCTTTATTTTATATATGAAGTAATTAGTCTATTGGTGCTTAAAAGAACCTTCAATCTATTTTTCTTCCTCATGTGAATATTGAAGGCTACAACTTCCAAGTGCTCTTAAATAGATGTCAATAACGATTTTGGATTTTATTTTGTTGTTGTGGTATAAATAGAAGTTTATGAGATCATTTTTTATGGTGGATTTTCGATGGCCTTTATTTCTAGACTCTTATCAGTACTGTTTCATATTAATCAAGAAAATGTGAAGTCGTATCGGTTTCTGTTTCATAAATAAATTCGATTGTATGTTCAACGTTTACAAGATCAGATAATATTGTTTTCTGGAAGTCTATTAATAATAACAGGACGTTGTCGCCGAGTTATCGTTTCCGTGAGGTTGATATCATCAGATGGAAACTTATTCTCCTGTTCAAAGTTTATTTCTCTTCCTAAATAAAGTTCTAAATAAAAGTACGATCTGTACAAAAAATAATAAAGATGTTTGAGCGGACCTACCATTATAAGGACATTTGTTAAATATGTATTCATTTTTATTAGTATTTCAAAATGTACCGGTCTATATTTCTGAGATGATGTATTGTAATTATTTACACTATTTACATTGTTCAGACTCTTTCCTCGTCTTTGTTGCCATATTCACGACGTTTTGAGCGTTGTACACCTCAGCCTTCTTCAGGTGATTGGAATTTCGAACTGAACACTTTATTTCGTCCACTGGGATAGATTGTTCTATTTCCACGTGCCATGCCTCTTCTGGATGTCTCAGTTTAACTCAACCCTCCAAGTTTTTGTTCACCATTGCAGTAACCAGGTATTGAACTCACAACACTTTGGATCACGTCACTGGATTACTTCAACCAACGCTTATATTTATCTAATACAAAGAATATATTCCAAAAGAAACGAGCCAAAAAGTGTGATGTCTTTCCCACATAAACATTTTTACATTGTAAACAATCCCGGCATTTGAATCGGTGTTGGGTTATTTTTCTTCGTAATTATATCTCCGATTGTCTTGGAGGTGGTGGTAATGATCCTAGCGGGATTTACCAAATGAATTGTTTAAATTAAATTACATTATTAAGTTTTCAATGTATTTTCTCCTTAAAGAATTTTTTTATCAGAGTCGCATTAGTGAAATCAAAGTTATGTCCAGCATCGTTTCGATGCAAAACGAGAGAGTTAGATCTTTTGTCTAAAAGTAAGTCTCTCTTGTTTTCGTAGATGTGGACTTTTAGATCACGTGGTGTCTCCCCCATACAAACATTTTTCAATTGTGAATAATTTATTTGATAAATCCCGGCATTTTTCTTCCTAATTATATTTCCAATTCCCTTGGAAGTGGTGGTAAAAATCCTAGTATTTGTGGTGAGTAATTCGCTTGCGAGGTTAGTAGAAAGAGTGTTTGGGGGAAGGATTATGAATTTTGTGTAATTTTTGGTAGATATATTTGTTTGTTTTTGTTTTTTGTAATCTCGTTTTTATTTTTTTGCGTTGAGTATAAAATGATTCGGGTAGTGGAAAAGCTTGAAAATTTCCTCAATATATCTCTCTTCTTCATTTAAGTATTCCAGGCTGCATATCCTAAGGGCTCTAAGGTAAAATCTTATGAATACTCCAGATTTTATTTTTTTGGTTGTGGTGGGAATAGAAGTTGATTTGGTCATTTCTGTTTGTTGGTTTATGATATACCTTAAAGTCTAATTTCTCATTGTTATGTATTAATAACATGTTGAGGAAAGGTAGATAATTGGCGTATGTAAATGGCAAAGATCAGTCGTGTGTGCATGTGGGCGTATATCTATGCTGATTATCTAATCTGCTATCCGTTGGTTGCTAATGCTCTGTCCTGGTGAGGATCGAATCCAATCGGAACTATGTCATTTATATCACATTTCCTCAATCGTTTTAACTCTTCATTTCGCAGTCGTGCAGAAATATTGACAATGGGCAGGCGTTTCTGTCTCACCAACAACTCTACCTAACAGCCAGTAGCCCGTGCGACACCAAGACACTCTCTCTACGCTTCTTGCAGGCGTTCCTTCTTAGTTTTCCGTCACAGTAAGTAGGCGTATATCTGGAAGAAGATAACTGCACTCGACCTTTTATTTGTGATATTCAACGCATACACAAGCTGATGTAGGCTTTTTTCTATTGACTGAAAACGTTATCTCTGTTCAGAGAAGACAAGAAGTCTTATATGGGCGTATGTAAGAGGTTTATCTTTTAATATATTTGTTTTTGCATTTTTTTTTTCTGCCCTTTCAGTGATTCTGTCTGTTCGCCCGGTCACAATTGCATAGCGAGTGGAGGGGGGTGAGAAGAAGAACAACCACGCAGCCAATCGGATTGCAGGGGAAAAGCCGAAATATTTTCTAAAAGAATGTAGATGAATGGTAGGTAGAAAAGAAGTGTCGAGGGGAGAGTGGGGAATGAATAAAAGATCGGAATCAGAGAAGAAGAGGAAAACAAGAAGAAGGAACAAAAGAAGAAGAAGAAAGACGAAAAAGAAGAAAAAAGAAAAAGAAGACGAAAGAGGAAGAAGAAGAAGAAAAAAAGAAAGAAGAAAGAAGAAGAAAGAAGAATTCGAAGAAGAAGAAGAAAAAGAAAGAAAGAAAAAGAAAGTAGAAGAAGAAAGAAGAAGAAAGAAGAAAAAGTAGAAGAAGAAGAAAGAAGAAAGAAGAAGTAGAAAAAGAAGAAACAGAAAGAAGAAGAAAGAAAAAGAAGAAAAAGAAGAAGAAGAAGAAGAAAGAAGAAAAAAGAAGAAATTACAAGAGCACAAGGAAATAAAACAGTAGGATGAAAAAAGAAAAATATAGTATGTCATGAAGATGAATACCTTTTTTTAAATGTTTTTAGTACAACGTTTCGGCTGATCTATTAAGGTGTATGTTTCATCCTCTAGAAAAATAGCTAGGGAGGTGATGAGAATTGCGAAAGAAGAAGAAGAGGGGGGAGCAGAAGAAGAAAAAAGCGAAAATGAAAAAATATTGAGAAGAAACAAAAACACTAATGATGAAGAAAGAAAATAAGAAAACCAAGAAGAAAAAGGGGAAGCAAGAAGACATAAAAATGAAGAAGGGGGGGAAGGGGGGGATGATAAAAAAGAACAAACGAAAAAGTAACATTAAGAAAAGAGAATAAAATAAGAAAACGAAGCAACAAGAAAAAAGCGAAGAAGAAGAAGAAGAAGAAGAAGAAGAAGAAGAAGAAGAAACAAAAATACAGATGAGTAAACAAGCGAAGAAGAAAAACAAGAAGACGTAAGAATGCAGAAAAAGAGGGAAAAGAAGTGGGAGCATGGGGGGGGAAGAAACAGAAAGAAAAAAAGAACAAATGAAAAAGAAACATGAAGAAAATTAATCAAAATATAAAAGAAGAAGAAAAGGAGCAAAAAAGAAGAAAAGGAATGCCGTATCGGTGGCAGAAAAGAGGGAGTCGTAAAATAAAGAAAGAAAATAATTAGCAAAAAGATGAAAAGGCGAAAAAGTAGAAGGGAAAAGTTGAAAGTCTTTAATCTCATTAACTCAGTTTCAAAATCATTTTCAGATCAACGTCAGAGCAAAATAGCCAGTCAACAAAAACAATCTGAAATTCGGTAATTATTTTTTCAATTCTCAGTTTGCCTGATTAAGTCTTTAAAAAGAATGTTTATCTCCGTTTGCTAGAAATTCACAGATGAAATATGAACATATACGAAGAACAAGTTAATTTGGCACAAAACAATGTGGAAAGGATGATTTAAATGATTGCGTTGCACTAATCACCCAAGTGATGAAAGCCTGACTTCTATGAAAATCAGAATTCGAAAACCTGGTTTTAATCTGGGTTCGAACACATATCATTGGCATTGATAGAAGGACACACCTCGATGAGAAACCAAAAGACATACGTTTCCGTCTGTGAGATCTTAAACTTACCCGTAATGATATAAACTTTGATACAGGAATACAGAGTTTGGGGAACCTTTTCATTTTTACACATTTTTAAGGACGTTTTCATTTTTGTTGGTTTGGTCTCGTTTTTAATCAATCTATTATTATTCTCCTTCTATATGCCGGATCCCTCTAGGACGCAGATGATCATGATTCTCCACAACTTCCTATTCTTTGTAGCGCTTAGAATCGCTATATCCGTTACTATCCCTGACACGCTCTGGCATCCGTTCGTTAGGTAGTTTACTTGCTGCCTCCATTTTCTCCTTTTGGTTTCAATATGTCCTGTGAGTGTCAAATTTTCCAACCCTTCTTTTCTCATTATGCGTCTATTTCTAATTCTAACTATGTCTCCGTTTAGTTTTCCTTAAAACTGCCACTGGTAGTCTCAGCATTTTTCTGTATAACTATATCATTTTTTACAATGATGTTCACCCTGTACAAGGCCCAAGAGCCACTCGAGGTAGAGCTTCACAGGGTAAGAAGCCCCACCAAGATGACAATGCCATCAAGACATAAGGGGCCCACTGTAAGGGAGAGAGGAAAAAAAGACTTAAGAGAAAATGGAAAACCCAATCCGAAAAGCAAGAAGCAGCAAGGCATTTATTGTAGATTTAGAGAGAATAGGGACTTTTCAGAACACAAGCTTGATATTACTCCTATAGAAATAAACACTGAAAAATAGCCTAACAATGTACCTCTTGAAAATGGCTAATGAATTAGCAGAAAGTTCTTGGGACAGTTTCTACATTTTCATAGTTCTTATATCATAAAAACAGTAAGAACACAAGAGAAAAACTGACTAGAAAACACTTGTCTAAAATATCATTAAAATATTATCAACACCAACTTTATTGCAAAAATATTGATTTACTTAATTACGTTTGTGAAATGCAGATAGATAGATAGATAGATAGATAGATAGATAGATAGATAGATATAATGAAGATAGATAGATAGATAGATAGATAGATAGATAGATAGATAGATATGTATATGTAGATGTTTATATACGGAAGTATTTATTGGCTTGTATTTAGATGTAAGGATGCTTGTATGCACGCACACACGCGCGTACAGATGTATGCGCGTGTGTATGCGGGTACATATATGTATGTATATGTGTGCATGTGCATGCATGTGTATGTGTGTATATATGTATATTATATGTATATTAAGTGTAAAGACAATATTTTTATTATTACCTTCAAATCTTACTGCATCTCGAAATAGTTTCAAATTAGATTTGAAGACTTAGATTTTAATTAAGAAATATTACTCTTTAACCGTTATTCGCCATATTAAAAATATTAATATTAGTAACTTTTTATTTTTTGTTTATTGATATAATATTCAGTTTATATTAAATTCCTAGTTTATTTTGTGGAGAATTTAAACGCTTAAATTATTATCAAACGTTAACCGAAAAATATAAAAAAAAATTAATAAATATATACATCTGTGTTTTTTCAGACTGGCCGCTATATGCCCACATACATTACTTCTCTTAATTTCCCTCTCCAAATTTATATTTCCCCCCTTTCTTTCCTTCAAAACCCTAATTCCATCTCTTATTTCTTAAATCTTTACTTCTCTCTTTTTTTTCTCTCGATATCCTTTCCGGTGAGTTGACCTATTAAATAGGTCAATGTCTGTTCCTTACCCCTCTTCCTCACTATTAAATATTGTAATAAAAATAAATTTAAAAGCATTCCTATCTCTCCCTTCCCTCTCTAATTTCGACCATGTCTGTCACACTATCTCTCACCACTCTGTATATCACCTTACATCAACTTAATACTACATCTCAAAAGTGTAAAAAAAAAGATATATGTAAATTTAAATTCATTTTTTCACTCTTGGAAGTGTGGTCTGATGAGCCAGGGAAAAAGAAATTCCCTGGGGAAATAGATTATAACCATAGACCCTTAAAGTTATTTGTTTTTATTAAATTAAATTAATCGCTCTGATTTAACATTGAGCTCTTCGGATTTCATTCTCCTTGACATTATCCATACGGATTACCAAGATTTTCATTACTGATATATATATATATATATATATATATATATATATATATATATATATATATATATATTCCATCGCGACACAAAAATTACTATATTTCGAAACTGGACATCCGTATTCAAGTTTAATTTCAATATTAAACCTTACCTTTAGATTACCGTTTCATTCTCAAGCGATGTTCGGAATAACTAACTGAAGAAATGTTTTACTTATTTATAGTTTGGAAATGAAGGTGTAATCTGGAGTTTGTTTTTCATTATCAAGGGCTCTCTGCTTGGGTATCAGTAGGAATGTTTATTATATATAAAGTTTTTGGAGTCATGTAAGGTTGGGTTGGGGAATTTTTGTCTGGTTACAATGGCTATTTCTATCAGGTTCTGTTGTTTTTATTACCATCTGCTAAAACTCACACTGATTGATGTTCTACTTAGAGTCTTTTTGATGTTTATTTTTATTTTTGTTGATGATTTCTTTAATTGATGCTGAGATTATGATTGAGTTGTATTTTTAAACCTATAGTTTTATTTGAATTTGCTAACAGATTTTATATGATATTGTGTAATTATTTATATATGGTATTGTGGAATTTTTTCTATATATTTTTTAATTTAATTTATCTTGTTACTTTTTTCCTATCCATTTATAAATACTAATTTTTAAGGCGAATATTTGGTGGTGTCTGCAAAAAACCGTTATTTCATTGTTTTGATTTAATAAATTTTTGTTTTTTAGGAACTTGATAATGTGTAGTTTTCATGTAAGAATAAAAGGCATGGGTCATCCCTGGTTCTACACGTTCTTGTTCTATTTATTATTTTCCATTTTACTGTTGGTGTTTTATTTGTTTCTTTTAAAAATATTTAGATAGGGATGTCTGATTTCGGTTTCTAATATAATTGAAGGAGCTTTGGTGTAGGACCCAAAGTGTGTGAGTTAAGGCAGTAGAGAACTTTCAGAGGGAAATTAACAGGAGATAACTGATAACTGATATCTATTAAACATGGCACGTGGAGCTAGAAAAGTCTACCCCAGTGAACGAAATAAAGGGTTGAGTTCGACATTTCAACCACCTGAAGAAGGCCAGAGCGTACAACGGCCGAAACGTTGTAATAAATATGTTGACAAAGATGAGGACAATAGTCCGAATAATGTAAATAGTATATATATATATATATATATATATATATATATATATATATATATTCTGGTAAGCTGCCGGATCATGTAATCTAAACTGCGTATATTTTGGACAATTAATTTAGACAAGTTTTGTCTACTTATTTTCAATACAATCCTCTCATATTCACGGACAAGCTTCTTGGCATTCTTATCAAAGGAAGAGAGAAAATTAAGTTGATATATATTCATTTATTCTGTGTACTCTTGACATTAGCAAAATGTAATCATCAGGGTGTTTTTTTTTTTTTGTTTTTCTTTAAGACAAAATTTGTTTATTCAGCTGAATGTTAATTTTTTTAATTTATGGTATGAAAAACGCTAAGGTACGATTTAAATATCACGATGTTCACGTCAGGGGAGGTAACTAGGTTTGGAATGTCCATATATTTAAAAAAAATAACATCTTCAACTACGTACTGTAAACATTTTAAAACATTTGTGCAAAATTTATAATTAATTTTGTTAAGGGTTGGTTTCAATTTTTTAATTTTGATAGCTTCATAAATTGATGCTAATGTCGAAAGTACTCGGAATAAAGGAATATATATGAATATATATCAACATATCAATATATCAAGTGACGAATTATTTTCCACCCTCCAACCTCTCTCACAGTTGAGATGTGACAAGCATCTCACTGCTCCATCGCTACTTCTATGAAAAGTGCACGGACGAACTAAATTTTGGGGTTCCGACAGGTATAACCTTCACACCATGTCACTTACATAGTAGCAAACCACCTATATTTCCTCTGTGTTCCATCGATGAGAAGTAAGTTCCATTTGAACAGCCTCTTCCCGCGAACCACTGCCCTGTAAAAAGAGACTATAGGATGTTCCCACGATCACTGCAATCTTAAATTGTTCAAGTCTAGAGTTAACCGTTGTCTTCCCCTCCTATCCGTATAAACTACCCCTAACGTGACCCTCTACCTGGAGTGTCTCCGGGCCTTGTACAGAGTGAAACTTACTGAAATGTTTCTAAAGAAATAATGGATTTTTTTTATCAACATATTTGATCACTTAAATATTATTTTTAGTGGATACCAATATTTAAGTTGACACTCTGTTTATTTATTAAACAGTATATTTATTTTCGTCTACTGACCTGAATATTCGAGAAATTTTATCAAAGGAAAGATGCGCCCTTCGGCAAGATTCGAACTTCGAGATTGGCAGGAGAGACCGTCATTAGATCCTATGTGCTTTGGACTAACTCTGCCTCGAAAAGTCTCACCGATTGTCCAAAGTTTCTTTAAGCGAAAATTTCTTTCAAAGTCTCTCGAAATTTTAATATCTCCCCAGTTTCGTAAACTGACGTAAACAAAGCAATTTCTAAAGAAGTAACGGATTTTTTGTATTACTTAAACTAATTTTTAGTGAATAAATATCCAGTTTAATAAATAAACGGAGCGTCTACTAAAAGTGGGGGAGGGAGTGAATTTACACGCATATTGCTCTGATGATTACTAACTTGCACGGAACTGCCAGTAATAGAAATAGACGGGTCAGTCAGTTAAGTGGCGTACGTGATCCACGCTTGGGCGATCATGTATCTTTCGATTCATGACTGAAATGGCAGGTTTTCCTAGAGTAGGTTGCTGATTCTTTCTCCGGAAGAACAGTTGCCAACCAAACTATCCTGCTATTCAACCCATAGCTTTGGGGAGAATAGATATATTTCATATCTTACCTAAGAGTTTTTGAAGGTAAGTGAGGGTAACGAACCCGACTGGAATTCGAACTCAGCTCTCCAATTTAGCGAGTTACGTGTCTGAAGAGTTTAATTATTACATTTACGGTGTGCATTTTGCTATGTATCTTACAATTTACATTAATAGCTTTCATTTTCTAACACACACACACACACACACACACACACACACACACATATATATATATATATATATATATATATATATATATATATTGCGTTTAGCATGAAACACTGTCGCGTCTGGGTGTTTACTTCGATGTCCATTTTTATATTTGCATGTGCTCTATCACTATTATTGAGCGCTTTAACCCATAAATATAGCATACCTTAAAACTATATATATATATATATATATATATATATATATATATATATATATATATATATATATATATATCGTTTGTTCTGAAAAGTTTGCCTTTCGGTGTAGGCCTAAAAGTCATTTGATAATCTGAACAGGAATAAAATTCTCTCAACCCAAGAGATAGATATGAACAAACTGGGATAGATAGATAGATAGATAGATAGATAGATAGATAGATGCGATATAAAAAGGTAAATGTCTAAATGGACGCACAGGTAATTTTCCCATTAATTTGTCATCATTTTAGAAGTATTTATTTTTCCTTCCTCTTTTTTTACCCAAAGAATCAAGAATTTCTGTTTGTTCGTGTCAATTTCAAGCCATAAATCCAACGAGATAATTATATTTGTGACGAACTGAACTTTCCTGGGCCGTCGAGTGAATTTCCTTTTTTTCATTCTTTCACACGCAGACATGATTAACCGAAAAGAAAGAAAAGAAATTCAAAAATAGAATTCGTAGAAACCCAAAAAGAAGATTGTGTTGAGTGGAACGAATACTTTGAATTTACTTTTATATTTTTATTTGATCGCGCGCTCACACGAATCCCTGTTGCCACCCAAGGCTATAGAACTCAGTCACTCCCTGTCATTTACAGATAACTGGGCGGAGAAGAAGATAGTACATACCTTTCCCAATTATATTAGCACCAAAGTGAATATAAAAAGATCTGACTAGAATTCGTACTCGGCTCTCCGATGCCTCAATTCGAGACGATATCCATGCCTCCTTATTTAGATTAGCTTATATTTAGATTTATTTAGATTAGCTTAATCCAAACAATTAAAAGTTCGATACTTAATAAGATTAAGCTTATTTTACAATAGGCCAGAAATTTCGCCACCCGGTGAGACTCAATCTCCCTAGTGTCGTAATAATCTGCAAGACTGGCTTACGGCCCAGTGAAGTGACCATTTTAACATTTATTCAGTCACAAGTGTTGGGAAGCTAATGAGTCTTAAACTCACTACAGAAATAATGATGCAGTGAACTGAATTTGGCACAAGGCCAATGTAACAGTGCACTCCAATAAAATCAAAATAACTAAAGAATTTCTATTGTAGCCTACAGAATAATGTATATTTGTAAATATTTACTAAGCTTTGAATGGTCTAGCAGAGAACCAGATTAGTGGTATATCCCCAGCGACGATCGATGTCTCTGTATGAGAAATGGCCAGCGAGTTAAGCTTGCTAACACTTGCTCTACCAGTAGATCCCTTTTTTTATGGTAAATGTAATGGGGAAAATTGCCGTTTCCTTATAAGGAAATATTTGCCATTCATTTAGCGAACAGTTTGCGTTACTGTCAGTTGAAATTTACAACTCTTTATTAAAACAGTTTTTCAGGAAATTAGACTTCACAAGTTTGCTGGGTTTTTTTTTCTACCACTGATGGAAGTTTCCTTCCAAACCTTATGTTTAAGGTTGTGGGGAAATTGAACATGTTGATTATATCATTATTTTCCCTTCTAGTAACATGTACAACCCATTTTTGTTGTTATTAATGTTGGAAGTGTTCAAGCGATTGAGGGGGGGATTTTGTAGCGCCAGTCTTTTGGAACTGATGAAGGACTGGCTTCCTTAAGGTCAAAGAGATTCATTCCCTTAAAGCCATTTTTAATCATTACTCTGAGAAAACGGTTGTGAAGAGATGAAAGACATTTCTGAGCGAGTTAGGCACCGTATGAGTTTTAAAAAATCCATATGAGAATATATTGTTGATAGCAGACAGAGAAAGGAAACTACAAGAACTCCTAGCGAATGTAGTAAAGGAAAGCGAGAAGAAAGGACGATGCATCAATTATAAAAAAGACAAAATATACGATTATCAGAAAGGAAAAAACAACCCATGATCTGAACTCTGAATTACAGACACCAAAACTAAGTATAGAATTTTAAAAAGCTAAGTGATTTAACATAGGATAGAGAATACGACACCGAAATCAGAAGTGGCATTAGAATAGCGAAAGATGTCTTCCAAAAGCTAAGAAAAGTATTAAGAAAAAGGAAAATGTTGTTAGAAACAAAGAAAAGAGTGCTGAACAGTTATTTAATTTCAGTCCTCCTACATGGCACTGAAAACTAAACAATCTCTTCGCAAATGAAGAAGAAACTTGACGCAACACAAATGTAGTTCTACAGAAGGATACTGAGAATACCATGGGCTGGGCATGTGGATAATGATAAAGTTTTAAGCAAAATGGAAATAAAAGGTTACTTATACTTACAATCTTGAAAGAGGTAAATTGAAATTTCTAGAGTAAATAACAAGGAAAGAGAACTTAAAGAATTTGACACTCACAATTTATTTTTCTCTTTTAATAAATTTGTTATAATTAATTCATGCATCAAATTGTTTAGAATTTATTAATTCCACATTCGGAATTTTTATGATGTCTTCAGGTTATTTGCTATTTCTACTCTAATTTTAATTCTAGATGAGAGATATTTGACGAAGGGAAACTTAATCTAGTAGAGGAGCTCGCTTACAACAGTTTTTGAGGTTTGCTTGCTCGCTATCAATCTACAATTGGAAACCCAAAAACAAGAAATACTAATTTTTTCGCTATTTATATATCAATATCTATCTATCTATCTATCTATCTATCTATCTATCTATCTATCTCTCTCTCTATATATATATCTCTCTGTGTGTATATGTATATATATATGTGTATATATGTGTGTGTGTGTGTGTGTGTGTATTCTGTTATACTAAACATCAGATTACGTAACGTGATGCTGTTCGAACTTAGAGAACCAAATGCTTGGTTCTCTTAAAGAAAGAAAGAAACATCAAAGATCTAATTGTAAATAGAAAAAATGGTTACAGCAAAGTTGACCAATTTTTCATATTCCGTACGTCAATATTTCTACACTCGACTTCAAATATTCTATACAAATCGTTTGCTCTTGTAAAAATAGTTATACAAACAGATTTAGCATTTCTTATATAATTTATTAATTTACTATAAAAATAAAATAAGCATTACTTCTCTTCGTGAGACTTTGACAGTCTTGCTTTGACCAATGTTTCGAGTGATTTACTTCTGCTATTTATCCTTGTTAAAACTTACTTTTCCTTCTCCTCAAATTTAGTCGAGATCATTAAGTTCACAGTTAACTGGGAACTCCATAATCTTTTCACCGTTTATCTAGCATACGCCTCGCCAGTTCTACAGGTAGTTTTGAATTCAGAATTCTCCTTCTCCGAGGCTGGTGGGGAAAAAAAAACAAGTTCTTTGCGCTTATTTTCACTCAAATACCCCCCGAAAAAAATAAGAATTTATGTTCAATACATCATTTCCTGTTAGACCATTTTTCTTTTCACAGTATGCCACGATAATTTGTAATACGTCAAACTTATTTTTTAGTTCCACATAGGCTTCAAAATAGCCTAACGTTTTTATCACAGATCCGTCAAGCAGGTTCAACTAGAAAAGGTTTTTCTTTAATCTTCATTTTCCTAATTTCTTCCAGAAATGTCTATCAACATCACGTATCTAGTTGTATGTCCAATAAAACATTACTGATTCGAACTTTTTTTAATACTTTTTAATTTTTTTCAATGAAACAAGATCCATACTTATTTCCCCTTCATTTTGTTGGGCTGTCTCTACGTTTTTCTTTTTGGATTTACACATACGTTTAAAATGATAAACTTTGAAACACTTTTCACATTTTTTTACATGCTGGACATTTTTGTTTTTCTCTTTGATTTATCCACAAAAAGTACACATATTTTATCTTTTTTATTTATGGCGTATGTGTCCATTTCCACTACCAGGTCAGTAACTTTTGTTGTATTGAATTTTCTAATTATTTCTTGTTGCTGAACAAATTCAATACACTGTTCTAGTGACAACTTTGCCAGTTGTAAATGCATTAGATTCATTTGCCGATACTCCTCATTTTGAAGGCCGTTTTCCAGTTTTATTTGGATTAAATCGTCTTCGATTGACTGGTTTTCCGCTTCCAGTTTCTCAAATTCACAATATTTAGCGGCCTGTTTCAAACGAAGAACATATTCACTGATTCATTCAGTTTTGGGGAAATGTTTATGAACTTCTCTCTCTCTGCATTCACTAGTTTTTTCTTGGGCACTGTTTTTCACTATTAGTTGACTTATATCATCAAATGTCACAACGAACAGTTGTCAAAAAGAGATCCGTTGTTTGGTTTACTCCTCCAACTGATTTTAAATCCACTAGCTTTTTTGTTCTAACTTTAGCTGCTAGTGTCCTAAGACACGCTCGTGCGTACTCATAATTATCAAGTGATAATTGTTCAATCGGTTTATTAGATATAGGCGACACCATTGTAGTGTAGTGTTATTGACTCATTGGAAGTAGTATGCACTCAACTGCCTCATGAGTAATAACCGTAGCTATTTATACTTTTTGCGACTTCATATGCAAGTTGTAAGGTAGACATCGAAGAAAAAGATAAATAAAATCACAGAAACGTAGAAATCCAGCTGTACGAGTCTTTGAGGCTGCAGTTGAAGAATTTTCTGTGACAGAAGATGTTATCAATGTCTTTGTTCTTAATCTCTTTTACCATGAATGCCACAATATTCTCATGTTCCTGCTACTACAACCCACGTATTGATTCAGTAGCTATACTCACTCCAAACTAACGTCTATCGCTTAATCAGTCCATGGGTTGAACCTACCTACCTACTGAATAAATCTAATGTCATGAAGGTATTGAGCTAATAAAAGCCACCTTGTCCCTGCAGCTAAACTGACTTGGCAGAGTGTTGGAACATCTTACAGCATCAGATTTTGATCTACTGGAGAATTTGACGGAACGGACGGTGTCCTTCTAGCGGTCGCGTGGTCTGTTGCGAGGTCGTCTCCAGTCTGTAGATGGCGGGTTGAATTAGTAGATAACTCTTGGTTGGGTGACCCTCAGGCCGTCGCAGAACGTGACCGAGCCATCGAACACGGCTCTGAACGATGGTACGGAGAATGTTTAACTGACATGTCCTCTAGCGAAATTCTTCGTTGGACACAAGATCCAACCAGGGTACCTCGATGGGTTGAACCCTAGAAAACAATTCCGTTTTACTTCGGTTAGATCTGGCTATCACTATGAGAAAACCAATATAGCCGTATTCTTTGATAATGTTGCAGCTTAGTTTCAAAAGCTTCCAAATGGAAATTTTTGCAAACGGAGAAAATGATTTTTGCAAGTCATCTAATCTGAAGAACAAACAAAAATTAATTTCTTTGCAAAACATTGGGTTTGGGCGTTTTTTAGCAACTTAAGAAGATTCACGACTTGCAAATATATTTTGGAAATTGGATAATTGCCAAAATATTTTATGAAAATAACTGGAAATATAATTTTTTAACTGCAGGTTAAGTAATTCTACCACCAACCAACATAAATAACGATGAATTATTCAAGCAACTAGCCATAGAATAATTTGAAAAAATGACTAGAAGAATTTGCGATATATATATGGGGGTGGAGTCTTCCATGGATTTTAACATATAAGGGCCCAACAACTCAGTTTTATAACCGAACCGCCAGATTAGGCACGCATATGATTTGATTATTGAAGTGAAGGCTTGTCTAGAAATCGGCTAGACTTTACGGAAGAACTGATAACAGAAAAATGATGCACAGTGTGCAAGGAAATCTCCAAACGGTTTTAAATTTCCTTCTACTAAACTGGTTTTCAACCAAGGATAAAAATTCCAGTCTAACCAGGTATTTAACGTCTAGGTGAGTCGAGAAAAAATGAATTCATGCCTTTCCCAAAGAGATTTGTGCGAAAGTGACCGCAACGACCTCTGTTGGAATTTAAACTCATACCGATCCCGACTTACAACCCAATAAGTACTACTCCCCTTTCTCTCTCTCTCTCTTTCTCTCTCTCTCTCTCTCTCTCTCTATATATATATATATATATATATTATGTACCCACTACAAAGCTGTAAATCTTGTTTCAACGTTAATAAATTAACGTTTCTTCAGGTGGGAAATCACGATGCTACTAAAATATTTTATTCCGAAATACAGTTAACAAATCACATCTTCCACTTCCTTCTTTGTAAAATTTCCCATAAAAGGTAAAAAGAATTTACATATGTTTCTTTTCATGTATTAATACTGATTTTCTGCAGTTCATAATAATGTTAATTTCTTTTTTTCTTTTTTTTTTTTGCAACCTTTACTTCCTTTTCTTCGCCTTTTTCCTCTTAATTCTCTTCTCTCTCTCTCTCTCTCTCTCTCTCTCTCTCGCTCGCGCTGTTACAAATCACTTAGCTACCTTTCTTTCTCCATATGTAAATCCTTTCAATGTTCAGTTTTATATTTTTATATTTACATATGCTCTATCTATGATATTGAGCACTTTATCCCATAAATATAGCACACCTTAAAACTATATTTCTTCTTATATATATATATATATATATATATATATATATATATATATAATATATATATATATATTAAAGTTAATAATCAGAGTTGAATTAGACCAGGAAGCAGTAGTATTAAAAAAGTAAAAATTCAGAAAGGTTGAAACCAAGGTAGCGGAATCGGTTGATTTCCTAATTATATATATATTATATTTATACGTTGTTTTTATGAATTTATGAGAAATTTTCAGGAATCAAACCTGTATCCTATACGGAAGCGTCATATAGCCCGATACAGGTTCGATTCCTGTCGAAGGATGCATATTTTCTATGAACATTTCTCGGACATTCAGGCCGGTAAATGTTGTTAATACTGTTTATTATAAACAGAGCATTTAGTCAAATATTTGTATCTATAAATTGAACGTATAAACATAAAAAATGTTTTAAATAATTATTGGACTTTGTCCATTTCATAATGTATGACGTTTTTTGTTTACATTTGGATACGCATTAAGCAGATATGAATGAATGAGAGAAAATCATGGAGAATTGCGTTTAAAAACAGTAAAATCGACCTTGCTAACTGAACGCTCCTCCGTGGCCCAATCGATAAAGACACGTCAGGCTATATGACGGTTCCGTATAGGATACAGGTTCGATTCCTGTCGGAGGACATATTTTCTATGAAAATCTTTCGGACATTCAGGCCGGTAAATGTTGTTTAATACTGTTTATTATAAACAGAGCATTTACTTAAATATTTGTATCTACAAAAAGAACGTATAAACATAAAAAATGTCTTAAATAATTGTCGGACTTTGTCCATTTCATAATGTATACACACACACACACATATATATATATATCCATCCTCTTGTGATGGAAATATTAACCAAATATCACTGATCACAATTGTGATGGAAATATTAACCAAATATCACTGATCACAATTACTAATTTAGTGAGCTCCATTCTGACTCTCACACACATTTATAATCTCTTACTGTCTGCGATAACATTTTCGAACCTACTACTCGCCGCTGTCGTCTCCAGATGCTTCATGACGATTGTAAGTTTGGATCTATAGTAAGGAATTTGATATTTTACCCGCTTAGTGCAAAAAATACGAGGGGTTGTCATTTCTTTTAGAGTCATTTTTTACTTCACGTGGGGGGTCTTTTTCATGAAGGATTTATTTCTTGAACGTAATGTGCCACCCAATACGTTTTTTTAGCCTTTTCTTTTCTTTTCTTTTCTTTTCAAGACCGACGTTTCTTCGGAATGAGCCGAATTCAAGGCGTAGTCGCATGTTTTTCATTCTTTACCAAAAGAAACAATCGGTGACATCACAGGAAAAAATAACTTTCATAAAACATTTATGAATGGTTTTACAAACGGCGACCTAAATCTGTTGTCTGTTACGAACAACGTTCATTATGAATCTAGTTTTACAAATATTGTGATGAGTCAAAAACGGGTTCTTTGTTGGTATTTCTCGCTATCTGTATGTCTATCTCTCTAACTGTCCTTTTTCTCTTTGTTTCTCTTTAAATAAGAAGTAATCAGGCAATTTTTCGCCCAAAATATTTTTGCAAAAAATGAAAGACATTATTACTTTATTACTAAGTTTATTTTATTATTGTTGTTTTTATAAAAAAAAAACATTCACGTGACAAACTGCACGAAACGAACAAATAAAAACGTAGTTTCCGAAGATGTGAAAATTGTTTATTGCAGAATAATATAAAAATAACAAATACAGATGAAAACAAATAAGGGTAACCTTTGTATGAAAATCTTCAAAACCAGATTGGAGGAGAGTAAATAAGTTATGTATCCAGGACGCCCAACTGAAGACATTAAAATCTTGATTACTAATATAAAAATCCAGTCTAATCCTAGCTTTTATTTTAAGGAACGTCTCCTTTCATATCTCTTTTCCCTGATCACTAAAAAAAACTACTTATGTCTTCATTTATTATTGTTTATTAAACTTAGTGAAGTTTAATAATGATACATCATCAGACTTAAAAACGAATCAATGAGTGTAGAAAGAAGGGATTTCAAATGAACATAGCTGCTTAGTTGAATTGAAACTCAGTAAGAGAATGTCAGCTTCAATTTTTACCCGTAGTAAACACGTAACTATCTCAAACAAACGTAAGAATGATGGCGAAATGTCAGCAAGTAGATATTTTCCATTAAAATAACTGACATCTTATACTCGACTACTCACAAATGGGTGAAATATTTAATTGACTGAATTCCCAAGAATCTATTATTAAATTTACCATATTAAAGATTATTAAATCTCAAAAAATTAATAGATTTAAATCCTACAATCTCTTTGCCATAAACAGGTTCAGATCAAACAGTTCAAATCATTTTTATTATACATAAATACGGACTTTCTTTCTTTATCTGACCATTAACTCGTTTTACTTTTTTGTAACACTGTCTTGTCTAACACAAATTGAGTTGGATTCTTTTCTTTCGAAGATGCTGTCATTACTCAGGACCTGTCAGAAGAGAAATCTAACGAATGCGAAGCGACACACACTCAAGATTAACAGACTGACACAATGATAATCAAGATAATGATGTCAAAAAAATGAGAGGAAATGGTGCCAGTAATTAAAGCGATTCAGTTAAGGATGAAGATGATTAAAAAAAAAAGAATGAACATTCTTCTAAACAAACCAATGGACTTCCAAATTAACGCTAGGGAACCCCCGGGGCGGCCTCAATGGTTTTTCACAGCGACGTGGTCCTAATATTTTCTTTAACCCTTTAAGCCCTGACCACCACTTTACCGGTGGTAGAGAAAAATGACGTAATGCCCAGCCACCGGTTGAACGGTGCGTCAACACTTAAAACTATTTTTATATCTATCGTGAAACATTACATACCAATTATTTCCGAATTTTGTCTCAGAAGATCAGGAAGAAAGATTAAAATTGTTCAGGAACGCAGAGTTGATCATTGCGAAGTTTGACTCAGTAGGCAGAAGGGTTAAATTGTTCAGGAACGCAGGGCTCAAAGGGTAAAGCAATGCAAATTTAAAATAAAATTAAAACAAATTGCAAACAGAATACATGTAATTACAGCTCAACTAGCAGCCATACCCAGCTGGTCGATCAGAAAAAGCGTTCAATTAGAATGGAGCAAAAACAGCATCATGTTTAGATGTAACAGTCTATCTTCTTCAATTAATTTAAAGTACTATCATTAAAAAACATTTTCCATTTCTGCGAGTAATATTAGTAGAGATAGGAATAAAAATAGATAGATTGTTTTGTTTTTAATTATTTTCCTCGAATATCTTCTGCAATGATTAAAATGCAAACGAAAAAACTCTAATTCAAGTGATATTCGAAAAATATGTACAGACAGAAGAAAGAGATAGATAGATAGATAGATAGATAGATAGATAGATAGATAGATAGATAGATAGATAGATATGAACAGACTGAGAAGGATAGATAGATATGAACATAGATAGATAGATAGATAGATAGATAGATAGATAGATAGATAGATAGATAGATATGAACAGACTGAAATAGATAGATAGATAGATGAGATAGATAGATAGATAGATAGATAGATAGATAGATAGATAGATAGATAGATATAATGATATGAACAGACTGAGAAGGATAGATAGATATGAACAGACTGAGATAGATAGATAGATAGATAGATAGATAGATAGATAGATAGATAGATAGATAGATATGATGAATATGAACAGACTGAGATAGATAGATATAGATAGATAGATAGATAGAGATAGATAGATAGATAGATAGATAGATAGATAGATAGATGAACAGACTGAAAGGGATAGATAGATAGATAGATGAATAGATATGAACAGACTGAAAAGGATAGAAATGGATAGATAGATAGATAGATGAGATAGATAGATAGATAGATAGATAGATATAGATAGATAGATATGAACAGACTGAGAAGGATAGATAGATAGATAGATAGATACAGACTGAGATAGATAGATAGATAGATAGATAGATAGATAGATAGATAGATAGATAGATAGATAGATAGATAGGAGAGGGGCTCTGAAAGTAATACTCCCTTTTTATTATGTAGATCCAAGACGACTCCTTTCAAGAAATTATTATCATGAGAAATCTAAATGCCAAAGATGGAAATCTATGAGTCAGTGGGTTGGCAAGTACGGATTTGGATCACGCAATTTAGCGTAGAAAAATGAGTCCATTGGGACACAGTGAATGGCCAAGTGACCAACACCTGGTTTCAAGAATACCCAAAATCGCTTGTGGATATTGAAAATACCAGGAGGGGTACAAAAAATTATACAGACTACCAAATGATCAACACAAAATTAAGAAATGCAATTCTTCTCTAAATTTTATTCAAGTATTATAAGTATGAGCGACCACATCGTCATCATATGCAAACCTTTAAGGATAAAATTAAAAAGATAAAAAAAACACCGTGTAAACTACAATACATCAGACAATAAGGTGAATCTGTTTGCAAAGAGACGTACTCTGATACAGTCTAAATCTTAGTAGAGATAACAGGAAATATCTTAAAGGAATCACTTGTGA